>CATIWR010642809.1:0-12383 GCA_949677035.1 Omphalea diandra | reverse complement strand
TATCAAAATTTATTATCTCTATATCTTAGATATTTTTTTTCACAATATATATATATATATATATATATATATATATATATATATATATATATATATATATATATATATATATATATATTGAAAGTATTTTTGTTCATATTATAAATACAAATATATAGTTAAATTATTATGAACTAACTCATGAATTTATTATCAAGTTGATCTTAAAGTTTATCGAATTGTATGTAAATTTATGTTAATATTTAAAATTTATAATATTTTCATATGCATATTAATAAATATATTAAATTTTAAAATATGTTTTTAAATAATTATTAATGTTATTTATAATTTAATTCTATAAAAATTAATTCGATTGACTTGTCTAGGCTCATAAATTTTATGCAATTTTAATGATAATTCAAGCTCTATTTATTCATTAAATAATTTTAAAATATTGAATGTGAACATAATTCATGTATAAATGAATCAAATTTAAGCAAGTCAATATACAAATAATTTAAATTAGTGGTCATTGAAATTAGGACTGAATTCTATTGTAATCATAAAAAATTAATTTTATTTAATTAAGTTACTCACCTATAATTACTATATCAGTTGAAAAAATCTAACCAAATTAAGAATAATTGATAATTCGAATGATGATCTGAAAATAATCACTACTTTTTCATATATATTTCTACCTTAGCGCTGAGTCATCTAATTGTATATATAATAAAAATCACGTAATCATTTAGGTCAATGATTATTTTTAATTTGACTAAATTTTACTAATTAAAATAATAATCATAATCATAATTAAATAATTTGTTTAAACAAAATTAAGTTTTTATTATCATAATAAAATTTGATCTTAATTTAAGTGATCATTAATTTATATTACCTGTCAATATACAACTCGATTTGATTCTTTATATTTATATTGGTATCTTTAGTTCTCTTTTATATTGGCTTCTTTGCTTATGTTAGAAGTTATATTTGTCTAATATCACTAAGTTGCACTTGATAAACTTGTGTTTATTAGATTTGATAACCAATATGTTTACCTCTACTTTTGTGCTGAAACGTGCATATATATCTATCTACATAAAAGCCAAACCTCTACGGAAAAAGATTATATATGCTTGCTCTTAAATGCATGTGAAGTAATAGTCGCAGGTGTGTAAGAGAAATGACAAGACAAAGAATAGTACTTAATGATTCCCTGAACTGTATCCGGTTATCTTTCCCACAGTATTATGAAAGGCTCGAAGTCATCTGAAACATCATTAACTCCAAACCAGAAAACCTAACAATGTTGTCTTCTCCTTTTGTTTGATAACACATTTTATTCCACTATTCGGTTGTAGTCCAACAATGAAGCTCTACTTCGTGGTTTCGTTCATGTAACTAATGGCGGCAAAGGAACTAGCCTGATTGGAATGCAATTGAAATTTTTTAGGAACCATTTTCAGCATAACTGGTGATGAGTAATACTGTATATGAGTTGACGACCCTTTGATGCTCTGAGATAGCTGACCTGATTGAGGACGATAATTAGATACGCTTCAGAATGGGGGATGCTACATATGGCGCTGAGTGAGGATGAATTTGGATTTTTTAAAGAACCATAATTATTGAAGTTGAAGCGATATAAAAAGTGAACTACAAGTGAAACTATAGCGTGGAGTTGGATATTCATACCGAATAATATCATTATATATTATGATTAATGTGTGAAAATAATATATGCAGTCAGTTTTTAATATTAATAAAATTCAAGTAAAATACGATTTAACAAATAATCGTGTTTAAATGTGTAAAATAAAAACATGCAATTATAGAATTAATCCAGTCAGATAAAAGAAAGACAAATTTTAAATAATAAAATTCTGCAGTTATTTTGTAAAAAGAAAAAACGAAAGACAAATGCAAAGCAAAGCTTATATAGATGGTGACTCTGTTTTATGTATTCTGTGTGTTTCACAGAAAATAATATTTGAAAAGTAATATTTTTTAAAAAATATTTTTTGAGTACTATATTTTTTAATATTTGAAATACACTATAAAAATATTAATTTTTTACCTTATAAGATTATAATAAAATTTAGACTATATATATTTTACATTCACATTATTTATTATCTAATATAAAAATATATTAAAAATAAAATTTTTTTATGGTTACCATTATTGCTGACGATCTATGATGATGAATGATAGTATCAGATTGTCAAAAATGAGGAATGTTAATAAATATATATATTTATATTATTTATTTTTTATTTAAATAAATTTATTAAAATCTAAAAAAATGATTTTTTATAAAAAAAATGATTTAGTTTTTTATTTAATTAAAAAAATATTTTTATTAATTAATTTTTTAAATATATCAAACAGAGAAAATTATAAAAAATATTTTTTAAAAAAATATTTTCCGTGAAATGAACCGAACCTAGGAATGCACACCAGCACACTATTTCATTAGGAAATTTTTTTTTTTTCGCATGATTATACCTTCCATTTTATAGCCCAAGGTTGAATATTAACTCCTCAAAAAGCAACCTTTATTCGTCCAATTATATTTGTTTCATCTCATTTCTCATAAATTCCTTATCTAGGAATAGAGCTACGATTACCAATAGTAAGATCATAAAGAAGATGACAAGCTAGATAGGGTTAAAATATAACAAGATGAAATGAGTCGTGGGATAGGGAAAAAAACAGTTTTTTAGTAAATTATAAAATATGAACACTTTAATTTTAACCATGTTTTCATATTAAATCATATCAAAGATTTTTTCATATGGTATTGAACACGTAAATTATATATTAATTTTAAAAAATTAATAATTTTTATATTTATATCGTGTCATTTCCATATCACTGTATCCGTGTCCGTACTATAGGTGGATTAACTTGTAGCCTTAAAATGGTTTGAACCATACAGCTGTGTATGATGACATACTCTGGCAGAGCAGTGTTTATCAGTATAAATACATGTAGAAGTCTTCTATGAATTAATCAAAGGCAATTTTTTGTTTTTTTGTTTTTTTTTTCAATGTCGTGATCACTATCTCTTTCAGTCTACTTATAGATTTTCACTGCGGAGTGCATTTATATATTGTACGTGTACTTGCAGGAAGTTATCAAATTATTTCAATTATTTTAAATTAATAATTTATTTTTAATTTATATTAAATTATTAATTATATTATAATCTTGTATTCAGGTTAAGATTATTTTTTAATTTTTGACTACTCTTTCATTACGTGGCATCAAATTATAAAATATTTTAAAAAATATTTTATATTTATATCACATCAATTGTTATATTTATTTATTTACATCATTTTTAAGATTCATATATTTAATAATATAATAATATAAATATAAAATATTTTTTAAATATGTTCAATTAAGTGTCATATAAATAAAAAAATCACTTAAAATTAAATGATAATCTCAATTTGAATAAAAATTATTATATAACTATTAATTAATATAAATTATTAATTTAAAATAAATAAAATAGTTTGATAACACCTGGTGTCATTAACCTCCATATTCTATGACTCGTTACATTTTTGTGCCACGGCTTTCCCTTCTCTTCTCTTCCTGGCACATTTACACATTCTCTTCCTTTTTTTGTCACTATGTGCTATAGTCATAATGTGTCACTTGCTAATTTTGGATCTCTCAGATATTGTTGGTTGCAGGCTGCAAATGAAGCATGCATGTTATCTATATATATATATATATATTGGAGGGTTATATATGACGATGGGATAAAGGGAGCTTTCTTCAGTCCAGTCCAGGGCGGTTGAGGGCTGAAACGTTGCTGCTGACTCGTTGTTTCAAGAGCTCATCATCATCATTATCAACCGGAGGGACCTTGACCCTTGAGATGTGTTCTTGATCCAACGAAGCAGGAGCTAGCTGCGTTCAGTAATGGCTGTCATGTCTTGGACTGAAGGGAGCTCCCTTCATTTTTTGCAAGATTATCCATTTGCTTGCTTTGTATCGTTACATATATACTTCTATATATCATATACATGTACATATAACATGTAAGTATTAAATGTGTACTACTGGTTCTTACTAGTTTATTGTTGTTCCCATGGATACAGGTAGCAAAGCTAAGAGGCTAAAGTTTTGTTAGATGAGAGCTCGTGAAAGTGGAAATCTGTGTTATGTATCTAATGAAGCTGCAGGCTGCTTTGCTGCTGCTAGATTGTATTCCGCTTTCCTCGTGTGCGGCCTTGTGTATGGTGGGGATATCTAATAGACATACCATGTTGTCATATGAATTATTTGTAAATCATGAGATGTAGGACGTGACGTATGACTTGTTTCATTTTCACGATTTGGGGGGCATATATATGTGGAAAGGATGAATATTAACCAATGTTTTTAAAGCTGGACCACCGGTGTTATAACTGGTTTCGGTTCAAGTGATTGGACCATTTCAAAGTCAAGCCCACTAGCACTAAAGTCTATTGTTATTACAATACGAAAGCCTAAGCCATATACCCATGCTTAAAGCAACACCAAAGCCCAGCATCATTTTATATATATATATATTGTCAAAAGTGTACAAGAACCATTATTATGTCTGTCCTTGTTCATTACATTTTCCAACAGGTAAAAACCTTTTCCGTCGTTTATCATCTCTTCTTCTCCATTTCTCCCCCACTCAAGAGCATATCAAAATAAAACTCATTTTCCTCTTTCTCTCTCATTTTGAGCTATAATGTTTGGGTTTTTGTTTGTATTTTTCTTCTTTTCGTTAAACTTCTTTTCATTGATCTGGAATAATCAAAGTCAAATATGGCATCAACCATGGATGAAACCTATCCTTCATTCATCTTATTTGACTCATATTTCATCTACTATTCTGATTTCTTCTCCCTTCTGCACACGGATTTTTTTTTTTTTTTGAAAAATATGGCTAAAAACATGAAATTTAATAAAATCTAGTTTTATTATCTCAATTGGACAGGACATGCAGTCGGTTTCCGATTTTTTCAGTCAAACCAGCCAGTCCGATCTGATTTTAAAAAAACATTGGTTTTAACTCTAACATTTCATGTGCAATGCTATGCCTTGCTCCATTTTCATTCAAGGATTCCCATGCGAGCAAGCAAGCTCCCCATACTCCCCAACAGTACAGCTACATGCTTTTTAAGGTGGAAAATGGGGTAGCTTTATTATTTTGGCTTCTGATAATTTCAGTTTTTTTTTTTTTTTTGGGGTTTCTAGTTAGGTTAATTTTGATTTGTAAATCGATTGAAATTATTCATTAGATGGAGATGCATATATGATTTTGAATTATTTTTAAATTTTAAATTTGGTTAGATTAAATCAGTAATAAATTTTATATTCATAAATACATAAAATATTACTTTAATCTTTTAAATAATTTTAATAATTTAAATCAAATCATACCATATGGCATCTTATTAGATTATTTTTCAAAGCCCTGACCATGAAATCAAATTAATTTAGATTCCGCTTAGAATTAGATATAAGAAATTTAGTGTTTTATTACTAAATAATTTAGCACAATGCATTAAATTTGTCACTATATACATGTATGATAGAACTAATTTACCTTTGTATCAAAAAACACATTTTATATGAAACAACATACAATTTTTTTGATAGATATATTACAATAAAAAATATTTTGTCACAAAAAATGAAAATCTCACAATTAATCTTAAATTAATGAACAAAAGATAAGTCTCATATTCAAAAAAATATCGGATACTGAATGGTCTAACCAAAAAAATTAGTAAAAGATGAGTTTTATAGTGACAAAATTATTTTTATGACAAATTTTGACGCAGAACAAAATCTATTTTTAAGACAATATTTTTGAGGGACTATACGAAATTCAATTACCAATTTTATCGTTAAAAAAGCTTTGCTATACTTCTATATTGAGACGCATTTTTAGAATATATTTATTCTAAATAAATGTATATTTAAATTTGAAATTATATTAATTTTGATTTTTTTATAAACTTTTTTTTTGAACTGAAAATCATTCATTGAAGGAAAGAAGAACCAATCAAATACAAAAGTTTGGGAGAGAGATTAGCTGTCCAAAAAAAAAAAAAAGACTTACGCTTTTACACTTTACTTAGGAAAGAGGAAAAGAGTGGAGAAAGAAAAAAAAAAATATATGGAATATCATTTTCTGCCGTTTGGTATAGTGTGGAAAAGGTGGGAAATGAATTGTAAATAGTTAAGTATTCTTTTGGGACCACTATCGTTTTTGGAGAGAAAATAAGGGAGAAAGCTGATAATTTGAACACTTTTTGAAATACGATCACAAAACTACCCATAAAACTTTAACCTTTTTATTTCCTACTTCATCTTTGTTTCTCTTTTCTTTCATTTATAGATCTATATAATTTGCTTGTCGATGCTCATCTTTTTGCTTTTACATATCTAAATACCCATTTCATGCTCATATCTATATATGTACGAAATCAAATGAATTTTTGAAATATTTATCGATGAATATAGTTACGAAAAATCCAATTTTGATTTTGATTTTGTGGTTGTTATGAATTTATTGTCCGTGTTTATTATGAATTTGTCTTTTATATTATTAATCCTGTCAAGTTTTTACTGGGAATCGGGTTTTTCATTGATTTGGGAGCTTAGGTAGTGAAGCTTGATATAGTAGAGACATGGGTTGATTTCAACTTAGTATATGTCCTTTTATCTATGGGTTTTATTCAAAATCATTTAGATGCTAGATTTAGAAAATAGTCTAAATATATTTTTGATATTCTAGTTAGAGTTTATAGATCTTTAATAATTTTTATGAAATTTATAAATTTATGAATGACTTTCAAAACTTTATTTTTAAAATTTACAAAAATTTTAAGAAATCTTGAAAGAATATGAAAGAAATTTTTTTTTAAATGTTTCATACTAAAAAGTAACCAAGAATCTACAAAAATCTATTACTTCTAAAAGTCAATGACTTTTTGAATACCGGTTAACTTATGAATTCTATAAAAGTTGTAATTAAATACACCCTAATTTTTATAAATTTTTTAAAGTCTTTAAAAATTTTTATTGAATATCTTCCGATTTTTATAGACTTTTTTTAAGTCTTTAAGTAGGGTATATTGAATTAGGAGAATTAAAAACTTTATGCATTTTAAACATTAGGGGGTATTCAATAATAACTTTTAAAGACTATTTAAAAGTCAAAATATATCCAATAAAAACTTTTAAAAACTTTTAATAAGTCTATAAAAATCAGAGGGTATTCAATAAAGTTTTTAAAAATTTTAAAAAAATCGATAAATATTCAGGTGTATTCAATTATAACTTATAAAGTCCCTAAAAATGAACTGGTATTCAAAGTCATTAATTTTTAAAAGTAATAAATTTGTAGACTTTGGATGATTTTTTAGTACAAAACGTCTAAAAAGTTCTTTTTTACGTCCTCTCAAAATTTCTCAAGACTTTCACAAATTTTGAAAACAAAATTTTTCAAAATCATTCATAAATTTATGAACTCTAGAAAAATCATTAAAAAAATCTATAAACTCTATAAAAGTCATTCACTAAAAAAAGTTTATTAAAATATTAATTAAATACACCTCCTCAAAAAATTTTTGAATACTAATTTAAAAGTTATTATTGAATACCTCCTAATTTTTACACATAAAGATCTTTAACTCTCTCAATTCTATACACTATTGTAAAAGTATTAATTGAATACACCATCCTCAGCATAGAGGAGGCAAAAATATAAATGGGCAAGAGGATACATAAGTCACAAATAAGATAATGCACGCCCTCAGCATATGAACTTGCCCTGCACCAAAAGCTTGACCACATAGTGTTTCCAATGCACTTTCCATTACAAGCTGTAATTTTTAGGGCATCATCAATTCTTTATGTTGTATACAATAGATTATTTCTAAAAGCATGCTTTTTGATTGAGCTATAATCCACGTTGCAAGTTGCAATAGTTGTTCATAGTCTATATTAACAATTATTCTGTTATTTTTGTAAAGATGAGATAAAAGAATAAACTTGCGCCATCAATCACAAGTTAAAATTTTTAATTTAGTATATAAAATTATAGTTCAATCTAAATTATTTTTACAAATTAATAATTTTATTGTTTTAATTTCCAAAATTATCCTAATATATAACCATATGTTTTTTACTTAGTAAATCTTTAGTTTAGTTTAACAGTTTGTTTCTTAGTCACTACATAAATATTCTAAAAGTTTTGATTTGATGTTGAATTTAGGTTGTATTTTTCTAAACCGAGTAGATGGATAGGCAAATTTCAAGTAGCTCTTTCCACTAATTTTCATTCGCCTTAATAGCATAACTAATAATAGGGAAATATAATATGATTAATTGTTTGTTACTTACCCATTATTTCACATGAAGACATAAAGATCCTATAACTTTCAACAACACTAATAATAAATATATAAGATTCCAAACTCTTAAATTATTTTTCAACATATAAAACTGTTAGCTTTGTATTTTATTTATGAATTTTTATATTTTACTTGCAATTGTTTATACTTTGAATTATCGGATAATATGTATTTATGTGTGTGTGCGCGCGCGCGTGCATGTACGTGTGCGTGTGTGTGTGTGTGAATTCTCTATATGTGTTTTGCCTTCTCAGTTTGTATTCCTATGAATTGTTAATACATTTTATATATTTTGATATAGTTAAAATATATTTAAACTTGACAAGTTGTGTAGAATGATTTTTGTATTGGCCTTTTTTTTTTTCTATTATGATTTTAAAGATAGATAGGAATATTGAAGATGAAGTGCATGTGGAAGGTCATGAAGGTAAAACCTATGAATCCATGCTAATAGATTATACAAGAAATATTGAAATTCCACACATTAATGCTATGTAATGTCATGGAAGACTGGGATTGTCATCACTGCATGACCATAATTAACCTCATATGTCATATTGTTCATGCTTTATATTTGATGTGGATAATGGCATTACGTGTGGATAATCTTATAAATGAGACAAATAACGTGGAAAGAAATGTCGTCCTACAATAACTGTTGAACCAACTTAACGAAAATGAATCAATTTGTCATTTTGTAATGTGTATAAGGCCACATGCTATTATTAAGTTATGTGATAAATTTAAAGCAACTGGTCAAAATGAAAGATTATATACGAGCATTCGTGGAGTAAGTTGCCAAATTCTTGCATATTTTAGGATAAAATTGAAAAATTGTGTCATCTCCTTCTATTTTGTTGATCTAATAAGACGATAAATCATCATTTTCACAATGTATTAAGAGTAGTGATATACATGGAAGGAGAGTTCCCCAAACAACCTACTGGAATTAATGTTCCTCCATAAATACTTAACAACAATAGATTATACCATTATTTTAAGGTAAGTAATATTATGCACAAGTGCATTAAGTTTTTTTTTATGTAAATATTTTACACCTATAAATTAGACATATAAAAGATGCAGTTAATATAGATGTGTCCATATTCAGGGTTGTATTGGCGCTATAGATGGAAAACATGTTTGTGTAAAAGTTTTTAAAATAGATGCACCTAGATTTTGAGGGAGGAAAGAGTATACGACACAAAATATTCTAGCTTTATGTTCCTTTGACTTATAATTTACATATATTTTATATGGATAGGAAGGGAACAACATCTGATTCTGGAATCATTATGAATGCTCTAACTAGATCATAGAGACTTAAAATTCCTTAAGGTAAGTTTGTTTCATTAGGGTTGTTGTCAAATGGGAATTATATTAGTCACATTTATTTGACTATCTTTATTATAGAAAAATTTTATGTGGTTGATGTTGGGTTTCCATTAAGGGTTGTCCTATTGACTCCATATAGATATGTATGTTATCATCTAAAGTAAAATTCAAGATGCGATCCTAAAAATCCTGAAGGATTGTTTAATCATTGACATGTTTCATTACATAATTGCATTAAAGCATTTGTAATGATGAAAAAAAGATTTCCCATCATAGCTAGTGGAACTGAACTATAATATTCATTTAAAACCATGAGTAAAATTATGTCAGCATGTTGTATATGACATAATTTTTTATAGGTGTAGACTCTGATGAGAACTTAATATTTGAAGTAAGATAGATCCTTAACAAACATATGTTGGGCAAAATAATAATAATGAAGAAGTTAGGGAACGAATTCTATTAAGAGATAACATTGCAACATATATGTGGAATGATTACCAACTTAGTCTATGAGTTGTAAGATAGTAATATTTTTAATTATATGCAATATTGTTGTTGAATGCAGTTGTTGCATTAATGTATTTACACAAATATTTTGAAGGATATTTTTTATTTTAATTATATTTTAGTTCTCTTTCTAACCATATATCGATGTCTTAAATTATTGGTGAAAAATATTATATTGTTCAATCATATATGTATCATAATTTGTCCAATGGATTAGATATACTACTGAAATTAATGCAAATACAATATGTCACAATCATAAAAGATACTTGGTCAAGGTGGCAGTTCTTCACCAAATGACATTGTTACTTGGAATTTAGAGGTGGATTCCATGTTGATTTATGCATTATGTGATGAGGAAGCAAAAGGAAATAGAATGGATGGCACATTTACTTGCACTGCTATGAATAATATTTTGGCAACTAAAAGATCATCTTCTGGCTCGCATATTCAAAATACTGATATCAAGAATCGGTTGAAGACATTGAAGAATCATTTTAATGAGTGTAAGAATTTGTTTAATGGATTGAGTGGATTTTCATGGAATCTAGTAACCCAAATGTTTGATGTAGAAGATGAAGTATGGATGCAACTAATTCAGTATGGATGCAACTAATTCAGGTTTTTATATTAAACTTTTTATTTTTTTACTTAGTTTTTAATTAATTGTTTGTATTACTAGTTATTGATTTTAAACATAAAAGTCAGTAAGTTGATGTAATTTTTAATTATAGGAAAACCTACAACTTGAAAGTGGATGCACACAAAAATTGAGCATTTTGACAAACTTTATGTTGAAGATAGAGCAATAAGTGAATTTATTGAAAGTGCAAGAGAAAAGGTGTAAATATGGCAAAGACAAGTCAACTCTAGCAAATTTGATCTTAATGCCTCTTCTAAAATGTTGTCTAATTTTGAGTATAATGTGGGAAAAAAAATATATTCAATCTTGAATATGTGCATTCAAATAATTCTCAAAGCACATCTATATCTAATGGAACTAAGTGAAAATTTTTTATGGTGGACATGCTTGAGAGACAATTTGACATAGTTACTATGGGATTTCAAGAAGTGGCAGAAATGATGAGGGAAGATGATTCCATAGATGAAAGTCAATTGTCATTGCTGAAAAATCTATTTAAATTATTAAAAATTAAGCTGCAATTGCTGAAAAATCTATTGTCATAGCCGAAAGTGGAAGACCTCATTATTATCGAGAGGAAAAAATCTTTGAATAGTTGGAAAGAATTAGCGTGCAAGGGCCATTACAAATGAGTGCGTATTTATTTGTATCCAAGTATCCAAATAAAAAATGTGCCATTTTTTGAGTACCTCGTGCATGATGGCTTGACATTTTGGCTCATATGATGAATTATGGAAATACTTCATAGAAGCTATATATATATATGTGTGTGTGTGTGTGTGTGTGTGTGTTATATGAAATGGAACATCAATGTAATAATCGTAGAGTTGAGTAATTTATAGCTATAATGTAGTAATGAAGTGATGTTAAAATTTCATAATCCCATATTGATTGTTTAAAATAAAGGTTGTCTTCTTTTTTTTTTTTTTTAACTTGTTGGTTATCTTTGTTATAAAAGAATTAGAAGAACAATGTGAAGTATATATGGACCAGTAAATTTAAAATTTTATATTTTATGAAATTTGTAATGCGTACTCAAATCAAGATTCATCAATATTAAAAGAAGTCACTAATTTGTATATTGCACAAATATTTATTTAATATTATTTAATTAAATTTGTGTAAAAATATTTCAAATAATTTTTATATTTTATCAATTTTAAAATATATTTCATCGATGAATTTTATAACATAATTAATCAATATAATTTATTAATTAATTATGATAATAATAAATAATAGAACTCTATTATTTTTTTAATTCGAAAATACTATACCATAATGTATCTATCATAAAATTCTATATTTAAATATAAAATTTTTTATTTAAAAATTTTCAATAATATATAGAATTTCAATATCCATACATATGTAAAATATTATAGACTAAAAAAGAATTTTTAAGAACTTGATATATTATGAATATATATATATATATATATATATATATATATATATATATATATATATATATATATATATAT
>CATIWR010642777.1:0-76294 GCA_949677035.1 Omphalea diandra | reverse complement strand
TATATATATATATATATCGTTCAAATTAATGTAAAGCAAGGAAACTCTTATAACGCAATGGATGGTATTAAATTAAATAAGATGAAAATTTCTAAGAAATAAGAGAATTGATATGATATTTTTTAAAAAAATATGTAAGTTAATTTTACAAATAATTCTTGATAGCAAAAAGTATAAAATCTATGGAATTTTCAAATTTCTTTAAAAATAAATAAATATAAGCCTTCATACCTTGTTGTGTAAAAAAAAAAAAAGGAGCAGATATGGTATGACCAAAATTACTTAATCCAATATTGGACCAATATTTATTTAATTATTATATTATTTTAATCAACTCCAATTTGATTTAAAAATTATTTTTTACTATTTATAGTCCTATCTTTATTTATACATTTAAGATTATCAGCTAAATTTTATTAAATCTATTTTAAATTTTATATACTATAATTAATAATTGATAATTTGTATAAAAATGATTTTATAAATGAACATATTAAATTATGTTTTATGAATCCAATAATCTTATAAAATACTTAATCTTTTTGTGAAAATTCAAAAAAAAAAGTGAAAATTTTGATTTGATTTATTTTTTAAGTAATTTGAAACTGGGATTTATTTATTTCAATGAAAGTATTGCAAATTTTGCAATTTTTTTAAGGGATCAAATTTTTTTATATAGTTTTTTAAGGTAAAAACCATCTGATTTATTTTAAAGTATAAAATGTTTTTTTGTTATTTAAGTTAAATTTTATTATTATTATTATTTTATTTTTATTCTTCATTGAATTTAGTGAACAAAGAATAACAAACAATAGAGTTAGTAATTGGTCGCGCGCGTGTATATATATATATATATATACTGTTTTTTAGGATTATCGTTTTAATTATTTGATTTGTAGTTTCTTTTAATAATTTTACTTTTTTATTTATAAACTTTTTAGTTAAGCAATTCAACATGATAAATTAATTATAAGATTCTAATAGCTTATACATTGAGTAATTAATTTGATATTTAATACATTATTATCTCAAATAAATAAAATAAAGTATATAGACTGATTTACAATCAATAATTAATTACAAAAAATGCATGGTGTAAGAAATTAAAGATCTCACATCTTGACTTCTAATATTGGCTTAAATAATTAAAATATAAAATTTTGAATTCCAACGTCATTTATCAAAGTATGATTAGATTGAAATAAAAAATAACATGAAAATAAGCTATTGTATCTAAGTGTATAGCCACCCAATGTTTTTATCAAATATTTAACAAATAAGGTAGAATGACAAATTAAAATGAAAACTAAATTCATTTCAAGTCGTTTCATTTGTATATTTTCTAATATTTATGATAAAAATATTTTTGAATTAATTTATGATATTAATTGAGATCAATTTTTTAAGTGGTTTTAAGAAGTATATTTAAAATTAAAATTAAAATTATATTTATTGATTAATGAATAGGTAGATGTTTGTACGTCATCATTGTCTATAAAGATCGTCCTTGCAAACATAGCGGCTGAGACATGTTCCATGTTAAGGTACGGCCTCCGAGAAAAGGATACTTAGGAAATGAGAAATTTCACCTACAAGATCTTGATATGGCAGCTTTTTAGTTACTTAGCATAGGTAACGGCTTAACTGTTATCCTATCCTCTCAAAAATCCACATCAATGGCGTTGCACGCTAGGTAGCTATCTTATGGGTAAATTAACCGCCTTTCAGGCTTCTGTTTTATAAATAAGTCCATATCACTTCCTCTTCCATTAATCCTCACTCTCTCTTTTCCAGTGTTCAGTGTGGTGGGTTTTTCTTCAAATTTGAGTTAGTGGTTTGTGTAGAGGTCTGAGAAGTATGGATGATGGTGATGAGTATGCAAAGCTTATCAGGAGAATGAACTCTCCCAGGTATGTATTTCATATTTTTTCTGTTAAATATATATCGTACTCATGATCAGAGGTTTGAAATCAGTACTAGTGTCGTCTTCAGAACTGTCAAATTGCAAGTTGGAATACGTACTAGTCGAAGCTTAATTAAAGAAAAAAATAATAAACTGTGCGCACTGCTACGCGTTTCCTTGTATCCACCCTTTCTTAATTTTCACTTTTTAGTAGCTTTAGAAGTAGTTGTTTCCTAGTTGAAATTGCACCAGAGATGGCATTTTTAGTTAATTCTGTGCTTGTTTAAGGTATCATCAAGTTCCCGTTTGGTCTTGGTCATGTTGAATTATTAATTAGCACCAACTGTATGCCAAAATCTCTCAATAAAGTACCTGTTTTTAGTATTGCAGTGATTTTGTTTCTGATTTAATGGAATTTGCTATTGTGGTTGCAGAGTTGTGATTGACGATGATACTTGTGAGCACGCCACAATTATACAGGTACAACTTCAATTCAAGTGCTATTTAAAATGTATGAAACTGGCCTGAATAAACATGTTTGGCTAGCTAGCTAGCTACTGAATTTGTAGTTGTCTTTGTAAGTTCTCATCTCTTACTGTTTGTGTACTTCATTAGACACATGCTGCTTGTGAAAATTTTAACCCCCCTCCTCTGTTTATCAGGTGGATACTGTCAATAGACATGGTGCTCTCCTTGAAGTTGTTCAAGTCCTCACAGACCTAAATCTTGTGATAACAAAAGCATACATATCCTCTGATGGAGTATGGTTTATGGATGGTAATTAAGATTTACTAATAATTGTTTTTAAAGAAACCACAGCTTTTTTTCCCCTCAATCTGACCGTGGATTTCAATTTTCAGTGTTTTATGTGATTGGAAATGATGGAAACAAAGTTAAAGATATGGGCATTCTCAATTACATACAGAAGGTATTTGACATTTTGCTTGTTCATTGTTCACTACTGAAACATAATTGGTATCTAACAATACTTATTCACCGCGTGAGTTGTATTAAGGAGACATCTTTGTTTAAACCTATGCACAAGGAGAAAGTGTTAATGATTCTCGCAATGCTTTATTTTGATTGACTATTCAGGCTCTTGAAAAAGATGCATATGTGGCTAATTCAATAAGGAGCTCCGCTACGATGCTGCCTTCCAAAGAGCACACCACAATTGAACTATCCGGAATTGACAGGCCTGGTTTGCTGTCAGAAGTATCTGCAGTACTGTCTGATCTGGGATGCAATGTGGTAAATGCAGAAGTTTGGACACACAACGGTAGAGCAGCAGCGGTAATGCATATCACAGAACAGTCAACTGGATATGCTGTGAACGATCCAAAGCAGCTCTCTCTGATCAAGGAACTGCTTTGTAATGTTCTGAAAGGTAGCAGTAATTCTAGGGCCCCAAGCATATGCATTTCTTCTCCTGAGGAGGCACATACAGGGAGAAGATTGCACCAGATGATGTTTGCCGCTAGAGACTTTGAAAAGCTTGAGACAATGAAGGAAAACAGCATAAGACCCTGTGTTATTGTGTCTGATTACTCTGATAGAGATTACACAGTCGTTACAATAAGGTGCATTGACCGGCCAAAGTTATTGTTCGACACTGTGTTTGCTCTGACAGATATGCAGTATGTGGTATTCCATGGAACAGTCATTACTAGCAGAAAGGAAGCTTATCAGGTAGTTGTTATGTCCGGAGTTCGATGAGATGTTAATGTAATTCCAAGCTTAAAATTAGTTAGTTCTAATTATTTTGAAACTTTAAGGAGTACTATATCAGGCATGTTGATGGAGTCCCCATAAGCTCAGAAGCTGAAAGACAACGGGTTACAGAGTGCCTTGAGGCAGCCATTTCGAGGCGAGCATCCGAGGTATAGTACCCTTGGTACTGCTTGTATTTGTTTCTGCTAATCTTTATATTACACTTTGATAAATGATCACTTTCTCCACTTGCAGGGACTAGAAATAGAGCTGTGCACAGAGGACCGATTTGGACTTCTTTCGTATATTACGAGGATACTTCGTGAGAATGGATTGAGTATTAGAAGAGCAGAAATTTCGACGAAAGATGGGAAAGCAAAAGATACTTTCTTTGTCACAGATATGTCTGGGAACCCTGTTGACCCCAAAACTGTCCATTTGATTCGGCAACAAATAGGACAGACCATATTACATGTGAGGGGGAAATTAAATGTGCCACAGAAGTTTCCTCAGGAGACTCCCAGAAGTTTCCTCTTTGGGAGCTTTTTCAAAGGTCGAAGTTTCCAAAATTTTGGACTTGTTAAATCCTACTCATAATTTGCTACTTCCACACGAGACAAAAAGAAGTTAAATCCTACTCATAATTTGCTACTTCCACACGAGACCAAAAGAACAATGGACTAAGACACAGCAGAAAGGACACTTCTCCTCTCAAGCAGTGAAGATCATGTTAGTTATTGCATATCGTAGAAATGATTTGAAAGATTCTCGTGGTTTCACTTGGTTTTATATACTGTCCATTAAGAGATTGGAATTGTGTTGTGTATATATATATATAACAAAAAAGAAAAAAAAGAGTTTGTACAGAGTTTGTGTTAGTAGAGAAAATGAAAAAGCAAATGTTTTTGAGCTCTCAAAATTGTTAGATAGGATAGAAGAAAGCTGCCTCCCAGTCACATTGACGTGGACTGCACAAATGCGAGTTGGAAAGAATTTCAATTTCCCATCGCTCGCTAAAGAACTTGCTAGTGTTATTGATGGGTGAATATGCCACCTTTAAATGATTGTCCCTGGCAAAACAAGAAATTTGAATTGATATTCACTGGTAGGGGGTGAGCAAAAACCGGACCAAATCAAGCTGGTTTGCTTAGGTTTGATTTGATCTTTTAATAAAATCGATTTGTTCGGTTATAATTTTAAAAAAATTCAGTTTTCGGTTCGGTTTTTAGATAGAAAACCAAACAAATCGAATTAATCGAAGTAATTAATAAATCAAATCAATTTAAATCGAATCAAATTTAAAATACATGTAATTTAATTGAAACAAACCGAACCTAACTGAACTCTTATAAGATCAGTTTAGTTCAGTTTATAGACATATAAATTTTAGTTTTATCGATTCAATTAATTTAATTTTAAATATAAAAAATTTAATTTATTAAAATTTGATAAAAAACTGAACTGAACCACCTAGATTTTATTATTTTCAAGGTTCAGAGCAGGCACCGAAATTATAATCATTTACAAAACACCAAGCCCCTGCACGAACAGTAATCAAAGTTAACAAAACTTACAAATATCTGTTTAGCTTTTAGGATTACAATTGAAGCTTGCAACCAATTAAAAATATCAACTGTAAAATTTCCAAAACAGTGAAACTTTTTTTTTTTAACTTCTACTCCCTTGTTTGGTTTGAAATTTTAAAAAAGTTGATAAGATTTTTTAACGTGTTTAATAAATTAATTTTCATGATAAAATAAAATTTTTAAAATCCATCAATTTGGTGATTGAGAAGAGTTAATTTTTTATTTTTTTACCTTAATTATTTTGATTTTTTCATCCTTATTTTATTTTACAATTCCTATTTAATTATCTTTTTAAAACTTTCATATTTAATTGTATCTTCTTAAAACCTTCATATTTAGAGGGCATTTAAATAATTTTTATATAAAACATTCATTACACTTTACCTTCTAACCGAATAAAATAGATTATAAACTATATTTCACCTTATCACATTCCCAAACAAGGTAAAGTTAAATTATTAATCTTATTTTAACAAACTTTACCTTCTCACACTTTAAAAAAACCTTATGTTATCATCATCTTCCCAAACAGATATCATGACTATCAAAACAGTTGGTTTCAACTTCAATATCAAATGGACTGCTACCTACGGAAGTCACTGGAAAAATAACAAGAACTCATGTGCAATAGAATGCAAGTGAACTGGAGAATTAGCATCCCAAGATGTTACAAACGATTAGTTGTAGACAACTTCATGCTCACCGAGCCTGATTGCAAATTCAGTTGCAGTTGGTTAAGAAAGGTGATTGCCTTGGATAGGAAAAGTTGAACTGCAACCTCGCGACCTGGAGAATCAATGTTAAATCTAGTCTATTCTACCATTTTTTTACAATAAATGTTCCCACTGTGAGATTTCACAGAAGCGTAATCCCTCCATTTTGGCAAGCCTGCTGTAATTGCCCTCTGTAGGACATCAATCCGCTCCTCAATTAATGACTCTTTCATTTCCTCCAATTCAGCATATTCCTTCTCCATTATCACCTCCAGATTGTCAAAATGCTTGATTTTGTACTGCAATTTCTTCAACTGTAATAAAAACAAACAAACATTAGCCTCGAAAATGGGAAGCTTTCATTTTAGAATGTAACAAACAGAGACGGCAAACTGACCTACCTGTGACTCAATTATTGTTGCCACTAATTTTTCAATTTCTTGGTCCTCCTTATCAGCCAATAATTTGGCATGAGCAGCACCTGCCCCAAGTGCTGTTGCAATTGCAGTTCTAAGTCGCAAAGTTAGAGGTATGTTATTCTGCTCTGGGGATGCCTCCTGAGTTTCTGAAAATACAGATGCATAATTGCCCAAAGCTATAGTATAAACAGTGGGAAACGGCTTTCTAAACATTAAAGAAGCAAATTGACATAGGCTATTATTATGGTTAGTTCAGGGAGAAATTCAGAACCAAACTAAACAAAAACACCATAGTATGCAGCCACATGAGATAAACTAAAGAAAAACAAAAACTAGATTCCTGTAATTTAATTCCCTGGATATCATCCAGACCCTTTGCACAACTGCATTTACCTGATTGAGAAGATGTCTCCCTTAGCTCTGGATCTTCAACTAAATGGGCACTAACAAAGAAAAATATGAACAAAAAATAATTTAGCAAAAAAGCATGAGCTAAACAATGTTCTTATAAGTACATTAGAGGATCAAAATTATATAAACAGATTACCCCTCTGGCTTTGAATGGGCAATGGGAGACCACAATCCATTTGTTGGAAAATTCTCCTCACCATCAAAAATATCTCTCGGACAAGACGTTTCATCACAAAGTGCGGCAACAGCAGCCTGAGCTGCAGCAGCAGTGACATCTGGGCCAGCTACGGTTGAGATAAGAGCAACCTGATGGAGAATTTGAAAATTATATCTCATAAAACATAAGGTAACTACAAAAGATGGTACTCTACATTAAATAACACATTCTAGCTGAAAACATGCTTCCTCTTAATTCTCAATTCATGCTCTTACATGATTTAAGTTGGCGTGTGCACATTGTTTTTTTCACTTTCTTTCAAACCAAATCACATCCATGTATTACGTTGGGACAAACTATCTCAAGGGATAGAGACACCACCTGACCAGATTTGATGCAGGTTTATTTTCAATTTAATTTACTTCAAAGTATTAAGTTTAGAATTAGAAGGTGTAAACCAGGAAACTTCAGATGAAAGCATCACAGGCATCTTTTCTCCAGTATTTAACTCATCTCACTCATCATATTCAATGATAAGTCAACTCAATTCCTTCAGATAATTATTTTACAAACCCAGATGTAACAAATATATAACAGAAAATACAAATTTTTAATAGGCAATGATTCCTACCTGTTTCATCAAAGAACTACCAGCATCTGAAAGAGAAGTAATGCGTTTTCTTTTGGATGGATGACCTTCAGCCACAGCATCTCCATTCTGCTCATTCACATTTGCCTGCTTATGCAATAAATCTTCATTGTTTACTGTCTCCTGAAGCTCAGAAAAAGACACTGTAACTTGCTTTGAGTTGGTTGCGCTGCCATTCAATCCACTACAATTACCATTTCTATATGCAGAGCTCAATATAAGATCTCCAAATGGTAGTTCAATGAGCTTAGAAATGCAATCAAGTTTGCTTTTGGTTTGAAGATCTTGAGTAATGAGGTCCCAGTCATCCCCATGCTTCAGAACAGACTCCAAAAGAAGTAAAGTTTCTGCCTCGGTCCAGACAGCTCCATGTGCACCACTGCTATTGACACTGTTGTTGAACTTGAAATCGTCCTTGGACTTATTTTCTCCATAACTTCCATCTTTGAAACATTTTGTACAAAGTATGTAATCATCCTGCTCATGCAATCATTGGGATAAAAATTATAAATTTATCACCAATCATGAAAGAGACAATGCTCCCCAGCATAAGCTTGCCAAAAGGAAGGGGGAACCCAACACAGCAGAGGATGGAAAACGTTATCCAAATCAGTTTTGCAATGTAAACATGCAAAATTTATATGCAATTTCACTGAGTAGATTGAATTGGAGAACGTTGCCTACTGGCATCACTCAACTCTGCCACAGGGACACGAGATAAGTGCCAAACATGTAAACTTAATCAATGACGCAAACTAGTATAAGATGACTATTAGTCTCCTTAACCAGCCTATAAACATGTAAACTTAATCAATGAGGCAAAGTAGTCTAAGATGACTATTAGCCTCCTTAACCAGCCTATTTTAAGAAGGGTAGAGGCACCACATAAATCAATAAACCTAAGAACAACTAACTAGATGGTCCTTATATAAACCTGCTATAATCTCATTTGAACAGAACAATAAAACCCCCATAATTTTTTTTAAAAAAATCCATAGGTGAAACATAAATAAAATTACAACTATGAAATGACAATTCAAGCAAATACAATCACATAAAAGCTAAAAGTTCACACAATTTATAATACCTTGGTACATTCATGCCGCTCAGAGTCACAGCTATCACCACAATTCCCACACACAAACCCCTTCTGTTTCCGCGACAAACCATAAACATCTGAATAAGAACTCAAAGGCGGCAACTTAACCCCATTCTCAACAACCTCCACGCTACCACCACCACCCGGACTTTGCGGCGCCGAAATCGGCTTCAACGAATTCGGCATAGCCACAACCCGCACACCATTCGGAGGCCCATCCTCCACCCTAAACCTACTCTTATCCTCCCTCTCCACATCATCATCATCATCGTAACGCGCAGAAGTCGCGCCGAAGTTTATTAGCCCCCAATTATCTAAGAACCGAAAAACCTTGAGCAGCAAACTAACGTCGCCGACAAGCGATTTGCGAATCTCGGAGAACGTGAGCCTTCTAGAAGGATCTTCACGGTACTTGTTGATGATGAAATCTCTGTATTCTTTGTACACTTTTGGCGTTCTGGTTATTGAGGTCCCATCGAAGAATTCTTTCAGCGCGGATCTTTCAGTCTCGTGGATATCGCCCCAGGCGAACCAACCTGATAATGGAAGGGAAATAAGATAAACCTTTGGAAAAAAAAAAAAAACCCTTTTAAGGATTTAAAAGACGAGATGAGAGAACACACGACTTACTGGAGCAGCTAGGGATGGTGTAGAGGTCGAGCTCTGGTTCGTCTGATCGGGTCGGTTTTGGATCCATATCGGACGTGGTGCTTGAGTTGAGTCCGTTTAATAATTCCATATTTATTGATGCTATAGAAATTGGGGGTCTAGTGTCGCATTGGATGTGTAAGTTTTGTGTCACTGACCAATAAGGGCGTCACTTGGCAGAGTCTACGTGACCACTATTTCGTTCGTTTTCTTTTTAGTTAGTACATCGGAAATTTAGGAAATTTTACACAGGTAGAGCGTAACATTTCTTTTGGTAGCTCGAGAAAGTCTTTTTATAATAATATCTTTTTTGGGCTTAATAGATTAAATCTTACGCAAACCTTATAAAGATTTACCTAAGCAAGTATCAAATCCGCTCAATTAGCAGTAAATACAATATATTATTCAAAAAAATTTAACTCTGACAAATAAAAAATATACACATTCTTTATAAAATAAAATTCTACACTTCTCACAAATTAGATAATATTTTTAATATCATGTTAGGTGTCTTTATATAAATTAAAATCTACTTAAATGGTTAACAATGCTCTAAATACAAAACTAATTATTATGGTCATTTTATGAGTGTTGAAAATATTTAACAATATTAAAATGGCTTTTTAGATATGGAGCTAACAATTTAATTTGTTAAAAAATTTTCACGGGCCATTGAAAATATTCAACGATCATTAAAATTATTCTATTAATGTTGATGACATTTAACAGTCATTGAAACTCATTATGCACATACATTTTTCATAAAAATAATTATAACTTTTTTAACATGTCTTCCAAATACAAATCAATTTCTTTATAAAAATTAAACTCAAAGAGCTTTTTCTATAATGAATCCTTGTCTAACTATTTCTAAAACAATATAAAAACATTTTGAAATTAACATTTTTGCATGAAATTTTTTATTTTAATATGACTTTTTTCAATAAGGTGTCCAAAACTTTTTCTAAACTCTTTCGATTTGTACACCATTTAATTTTCTAAAAACTAGACATCTTCAATTTTTTATCCATATATAATGACTCTTCTAATTTTTTTTTTAATAATCATCTCGCACATTAATTCAAAATGCACTCTTCTATATGTATGGTCAATCTGCCTTCACTTGAGCTTCAATGGGCATTCCTTGTCCAACGAGCATTATTGATTTATTTCAACAATCATGAAAAAATTTAACAGGTTTTGATTATATAAAAAATATTTCTTAATTTTATAACTTCTTACTTTTGCTCTATATACTAAACTTTGAATAAATAAGTCATATCAAAACACAAACACTCAAATACAAATGTTAGAATTTCTGAAAATTAAAATTATTCAAATACATAGTTAAGATACGCTATATCAACCTTGAGTTTACATGGTCAACATGTATATAATTACAAAAAATTTTATAAAAAAATACTTCAATTTACTTTGCTTTCTAAAATAAAAAATAAATCTAAAATCTAAAATATTTTTAAAAATCATAAGAATAAAAAATATCTTACATTTATTATTGTTAATTTAAAAAATCTAAAACTAAAATGAAATAGAATGCTAATAAGAAATATCAAAGTTTAAATTATATTTTTTATTTCAATGTTTAACAACTTTCTCTTGAATGCACAAATATAAATAAAATAGTAAAAAAATATTTAGATAAATGAAATATCCAATAAATTTGATTCTAGAAATTTTAAATACCAAGATAAAAATATTAGAATAAATAATACAAAATTCTTAAGATAAATGTTGTAGTCAATAAATTTATTCTTGAAATTTTTAAATGCAAATTTAATACTGAGACAAATTAATCTCAATTATTTTATATTATGAAAAATGCTATATGATTTTATCACCAAATAAAAAAATCAAATTAATAACTTAAAAAGAAAAACCTCAGGAAAGTGGGAAAAGAATCAAGATAAAGAAGGAAAATTTATGGAAAAAAAAAAAAAAAAAAAAGATAAACAATGGAGTTATTATGAACGTAAATCATGAAAATGCCCAATTCTCCAAGTACACGAAAACAAAAGTGTAAAACCTGCAACAGAAATTAGATAAGTAGCGAATGGGCTTTTATTGTAGAGACCAATTCGTAACATTCCATCACGCGATGCTATTCTCGTTTGCCTCCAATATTTTTTCAGGTTTGCCGGGAGAGAGAGAGAGAGAGAGAGAGTGAAATAACGGAAAACACCTAAAAGCCCGCTTTCATTTTTGGCATCAAAATTTTTTGAACCCGCCATTTCCCCTAGTTCATTACTGCAGCCCGCCCTATTTCCGGTCCCAAAATTAAACAACAAAAATTCCCAATCCCTAAATCACACGCACTTGTACTCGTACACCAAACACCGAAGTCAAAAATTACTCTCCAGCGATCTCTAGGTTTTTTTTTAGGGTTTTGATATCTCATTTTCCTCCTTTTCCCGTTCGATTTGATTAGTTCTATGGCTACCGAAACCCTAGAGGAGAAGAAAACAGAGAAAGCTCCCGTCGAGGACAAAGAGGAGCCGAAGCTTGAAGAATTGAAAGAGCAACTGCAGGAACCGGACAAGGAAGAAGAGAAGCAACCTAGACCCGAAAATGAAGAGCCTGAGGAGAAAGAGAAAGAAGAGAAGAAGGAGATAGAGAAAGAGGAAGAAAAAGAGAAAGAAGAGAAAGAGAAAGAGAAAGAAGAGGTTGGTAAGGAGGAAGAGGAAGAGAGGCAGGACGAAGAAGAAGAAGAGAAAAAGAAAGGGAAGAGAAGTGGGGGAAGAGGCTCGGCTAAGAAAGAGAGAAGAGGCTCGGCTAAGAAAGAGCAGAGGGACTCGAAGAAGAAACAGGATAAAGAATCAGTAGAGAAGAAAGAGAAAGAGTCCCAGGCTGTGACGCCGAGCAGCGAGAGGCCTATGAGGGAGAGAAAGGTGGTGGAAAGGTACTCTGCCCCGGAGCCTGGGAGATCAGCAGCCAAGCCTTTGTCCATCGAAAAGGTAAACTGTCGTGATTTCTTTTAATTGATTGTTTGGTAGAGTTAACCAATTAAAAATTGTGGTTTTTGTGATTGCAGGGACGTGGCACACAGCTCAAGGATATTCCAAATGGTAGTCTCCTCAGTTGTTTTTCTAGGTTCTCTTTGATAGTGTATATGCTCTTAAGTATTACTTATAGTTTGGTTGATTATATTTCTATGAAAAAATTTATTGTTTGGTTGTTCTGTAAAACGGTTCGTTGTGTTGGATTTTGGGCTACCAAGTATTGCTTATGGTTTGGTTGATTTCTTTCTTGCATGTGAATTCTATGATTGATCAGACTTCAGTTTAAGGTTATTTCCAGATGCTTATAACTAATTTTATATAATAAACATTTTACTGTTTCATTTACTCGATTTTTGAAGCTGATAGAAATGTACTTTATTGGAATGATATGCACTAAATGTCATAGTCTACTAAAGTATTCTTAATGCAAAATCTACAGTTAACTCATAAGTAATTGTATCCTCTTAGTCAGTTCCCTGAATGTCAATTTCATGCATTATTACTTTTTCTATTGTACTAGAGCAGTTCTTGACATGGTTAGTCTTATAGTTTGCTAGCAAAATCATTTGTGACTTGTCTTGATGTAGTGGATTTCCAACACAGAGTGGGAAAGTTGTCAGTTTTTCGTGAATAACTTGCACTGCCATGAAGGTTCTGCATCCATCTAGCTCTTTCTTCAGTGCTAAGCTGACTTGGATAAATTTGATGAACACGAGTGAGGATCCAATGAGTTGATGGAGTGTAACATACATTAATTTGTGTGTGTGTTATTTAAAGTAGAAAGCAGAAGGAATAAACTAATTGAAAAAAGTTGATCATGGTGATCATCCAGTCACGTTAACATTCTGCTGGGACATATATAGTTTTAAATATTTCTGAAAAATTAAAAGCTTAGTACTGATTTAAACAGTGTTCAATCCCACTCTCTGTTGAGATAGAGAATTGTCTTTAGTCCTTATATTGGTGAGAATTAACGCAGAAGGAAGTTCTGTGGATGATATCAATCTTCAAGATCTGACCCTTAGGGCTAGTGAGGATTTTATATATTCAGTTGAAGCAGATTTTCATGCATGTAAAAGGGCAGATAATTTCTGATATTGCTGACCGCAAGAAGAATTTGTCTGGAATATGTTATTTACGTTTACTCAACTGTGTTGTTACAGCAGACTGGCCTGTTTTTTGTCTGATATTATGAACTGTTTCAGTGGCTTTCAAGTTGTCCAAGAGAAAACCTGATGACAATCTGCAGATGCTTCATACAATACTTTTTGGAAAGAAAGGAAAGGTAGTGCTCTTTGGTCTCTATTTCCATGCAAAATGAGTTCTCCGCACTTCTGCAATGGGGATTGCAGACTCACAACACAAAAGTGCATGAATGGAAATTCAAACTGTGTGGAAATGAGAGAATCCTTGATCTTTGCTCTGATTGGTTTTTCTCCCTTTTCTTTATGGGTCTTCTTGCTTAAATTACTATTGTGGTTTCAGGCACACAACTTGAAGAAAAACATAGGTCAGTTTTCAGGCTATGTGTGGGCTGAGAATGAGGTATTTTATCCCATGACTTTCATATATTATTACTTGCTTGCATATGCATTATTGTATCCTTGCATTCTTGCAAAACTACATTTTTTGTTGATAGTGGATTTATTTCCAGATTCATCAACAATATTCATGCTTTGCTAAACTATCATTTGTTCCTGGAAATCTTTTTGATTGGTTTTTTGCATCTTCATAGAAGGAAAAACAGAAAGCAAAAGTAAGAGAAAAGCTTGACAAGTGTGTTAAAGAAAAATTGGTGGATTTTTGTGATGTTCTCAATATTCCAATAAGTAAGGCTGTTGTGAAAAAGGTTGGCATTACTGCACAAAATCCTACTTGCTATATTGTTGTATGATTTGAATACATTTAAAAAATAATGTTCTTTGTTTGGGCGGTGTTTTCAGGAAGAACTCACTGTAAAATTATTGGAATTCTTGGAATCCCCACACACTACAACTGATGTTTTACTTGCTGATAAGGAACAGGTTCTGTACTTTTTAAATTGGTTTAGCATATTCCAGATTGTTAAGCCATCTTTCATTGTTAAGTTGAGAGTTGACAAAAATTTGGTGCTCCTTGTGATTTCAGAAAGGTAAGAAGCGTAGGGTTTCAACAAGCAAAAATGCAAGCCCAGGAGAAGCATCAGTTACACCAGCCAAGGTTTGTATTTTGCAGGTTATTTGTGCACAAAAGGTACTATAGTATCATATAGTAGTTTTCCTTAGTTAAAAAATTTTATGGATATAAAGTTTGACCTCTCTAAATTAGCATCTCAATAATTAATAACCTTTGATGTTTAATAAAATTTCATGAAAACTGACCACGTTTTGTTGAAATAATTTTATATTTTTGTTGTCTAATAATTAATACAAAATATCAAAAAACATTAATTAGTAGAATTTTGTTCTTTAGAAAACCATCTATTTGGAGTAGTCTGTTTTTTCTTGGTTGTGTTGATGTCAAACTGTATACTTTGGAGTGTATTATGAGCTACTTTGTGAGTGAGATTGGAAATGTCAAGAAGAGAAATATACGAGTGAAGGACTTTTAATTTTTTCTTGATATTGGTTTTCTTATATGCCTTGGATTTAATTTTTAATTGGAAATATAAATTATTCCTATATTCAATTTTTTATTTGAAAATGAATATCAAATTTATTGGTAAGTTACAAACTAAATTGATATGATGGAAGCTTTCTACCTATATTTAAAAGTATGTAGTGGCAACGGTAAATATACATGAAATATTTTTTAAGGTAGATGTGTTGTAAATTAATAATCTCCATTAATTAATAAATTGCTTTACGATGGATCATATTAATTTGGAGAGATGAATACTGATAGCTAATGCTGAATTGCTATTTGTGAAACATGTTAGTTTTTGGGGAGAAGTCCTTTCATTTTAGTATCTTTATGTATGTAAATGTGATGTCACCTGATAAATTTAGATGCACGGGATGAATGGTCATACTTGTTATTAACATTAGAAGTCCTTTCATAATCATCTACTGTTTTGTAGTACTCCATTTATGTTGTGTCTTTTGATCAAGTGCAATGTTGAAAGCAGAAACTAGTTTTTTGTTTTAAATCCTCTGTTATACTATTATTACATCATTAAATATGATTTTCTCAATTGTGTAGTTATTATTCATTATTGCTATTCTAATGGGATCTAATGACTGTAATTGCAGTCATAAAAAACAAAGCCTTCAATTAGACATATTTGTGCCTTCTCTCTATCAATGTTTTTGTTTTTTGTGAATTCTCTCTGAATATTGCCTGTAGCTAGATTTGTTTTCTCCTGAATTCCATTTCTTATATGTCCTTAATGGCATGAATAAACTTGCACAAACAGAAAATTTGTATTCACTTTTTATTGCTATGTTACATGATATGTTTAATGTGCATGACCTGAGTTAAGTATCCTATGTTTACGAAGTTCATGTTCTGATGCCTGAATGTGCATACACAGACAACATATTGGCATATGTGACTGATGATTGGCATGATTTTACTAGTCTCCTATCTGTGCTGCAGGTTGAATTGTTTAAGTCATTGAAGGGGTTCTTGAGCCCCAATTATACATTTTTAAGCTGAAAACACATTTCAATGAGTTGTTTGATAATGCTTTCTCTCATATTTTGTTTTCAAGTTGTAATCTTAAATCTTTCTAAACTCATATCTTTCAGCTACATATTTTGTGGTTTTTTGGGTCTTTTTTTTTTTATGGAAACTTTTAATCATTAATTTGTAATATTCATTTATTATTTTGTTCCATAGAAACAAAAGCGAACACCCCAAGCTGGGGAAAAAAGAAAGCATTCATCTAAAGATGATGAAGATGATGAAGATAAGACAGAAGCACCTGATGCTAAGGATATTAAAGATGAGTCTCAAGATGATGATGGTGAAAATGACACAATGCCAAAAGGAGATAGTGATCATGAGGAGAGCAAATCAGAGGAAGAGGAAGATGAATCAAAGGAGCAGACACCACCCCAAAAGACATCTGGAAAAAGTATGAAGGAAAATTCAGGTGCTAAAAGCAAGGAGAAACTCACATCTGGAAAGAAGAGTACCTCAAAACCTGTAAAAACTCCTGCAAAATCTAGCAAAAAGTCTTCTGGATCATCATCAAAAAAAGGTGCTACAGACACTGAAGGACCTTCTGGTTCAGTTTCTAAATCCAAGGGATCTGTGTCTAAGAAACAGAAAGTTGAAAAAGAAAGTCCAAAGGATCGAAGTGTTTCTAATAAGGACAAGGGCACAAACAAGAAACAGTCAGCCAAGTCACCATCAAAGGCTTCTGCAAAGGATCAAGGTTCATTAATTTATTTTTTTTCCCTTGACTTTTGAAGCTTTTAGTTCCAACTGCAGTAATTTATATCCAGTCATAGATTTGTAGTATTCTTCTTTATCTGTTTTGTTCTATTTATAAGAATTTCTGCCCCTACCAGTTCTATAGTTGACATGTTATTTGTGCAAATTTCTGTTATTGATCTTGAAAATGAGAGTTTGAAGAAAGAATATAATTGTTGCAACAAAATTTAGATGTTCATCACACGCAACTTTATGAATTTAATATAGAAAATAACATGAGCTATAAGACTCTTATTTGGGAGAGAAGAAGTTCCATGGAGTAACAGAAAAATGTGATTTAAATAAAGAGGATTTGAGAAAGCATCCTACTTCTGGAAGGGCTCATTTGCATAATGAAATTTTTGTACACTATTTTTTCCACCGCTACAAACTTGCGAAGGAGAAATAATGCTTTGGTTTTATGAAGTTTTGGGTGCTGTGGAGAAGATGTACCTGGATGTGTGCATTACTTCTTATCTGTACCTTCTCCGTTGGATTTGGTTTTAGATGTGCTTGGTAGATACTCTTTAAAACAAGTCTAATGGATAATGGTCCATTAACTAGTTACTGCACCATTGCATTTCTTATTTAATTAATTATCAAAATGATTTTTGGCATTTACAAAAGTGTTTTCTTTTTTTTGTTTACATATGTTAATATAATTGTATAAATCAATTGCTTAGCTATAGATTTTTTATTGAACAATTAGGTAAAGTAAAATCTGGCAAAAAGGCTAAAGCAGAACCCACTAGAGAGGATATGCATGCAGTTGTAGTAGAAATTTTGAAGAAAGTGGATTTCAATACTGTAAGTCTTCTTTCTTGTATGCCTGTCCATTGTTTGAATGGCTACAAATTGTTAGTTGCATTATCTCTAAAGTTTTGGTTTATGTCATTGAGCAGGCAACTTTATCCGATATTCTCAGGCAACTTGGTATGTTCATTTTTATTGTTGTGGGAAGTATTGCCATACTTCCTGTTAAACACAATTAACAATCTATATTATTTTATTCTTGTTAGGTACCCACTTTGGTGTAGATCTAATGCACAGAAAAGCAGAAGTGAAGGATATTATTACCGAGGTGATAAACAATATGTCTGATGAAGAAGATGAAGGGGAGGAAGCTGAGGACAATGAGGAGAGTGGTGGTGATGTAGATAAGGATGGAGATGGGGATGATGACGCTTAGTTCAATTCAATATGGTTGGTTAATCTGACCATTGTCAGACATGAGGTATGCCATGTACTCGATAGAGATCATCTCCCTGGAGGGGTTCAAAACAGCACTTAGTAATGACAAACCCACTATTGCAATTTGGATTGCATGACTTAATGAAATTACCCCATAGGGTTCGTTTGTACCATATGCATTAGTTCTTTCTTCGGACAAGTAGTGATGAGCTGTTCTTAATTTTTAGTGGTTTTCTTTCCAGGCTCCTCCAAAGCTCCATCTTCTAATTGAATTTGCCTTTTAGATGTATTTATTGACTATTCCCCTACAAATGAGGAGTGAATGGTTTTATTTTATTTGATCAAATGGTCTATTTCTAATGTTGATTGGCTAAAAAATGACTTTTGTGCTTTGCAAGTTAATTGTTGCCTTTGTGTAGCGTATGAATCCTTGGTTTTTTTGCGTGGTGTGGCAGATTGGTGTTCCAAAATTTCAGATGATCATGACATGTGAAGGAATTTGATATTAGTTTAAGAATTGCTCTGTAGAATACGTTACTGCCCATTGATGCATATCATCCCATACTAATGACCATATATCTATTGTTTTGCATGTAATTATTATTGCTTTGGTGAATCATAATGTTAAAGCTATATTTCATTGGGTTATTGTTCATGTTTTCTGGAAAGCTGAAGTATGATTCTTTTAGTTGAATGTTTCATGACTTGGAGAACATGCTCTAGGTGGTGGTTGTCTGTCTCAGAATTGTTTTGGATAGTCATTTGAAACTATCAGTATTTAGATTTAGTACCATTTTGATTTTTTACAACTTTTTTCACTTAAAACATTCAAATCTGCAACCATTTCAAATGCGAATCTATGCAAATGGACCCTTGAATTTGTGAGTTCAGAAGTAAATTATTTTTAATGTCAGTCTATTAAATGGGATTCAGGTTGATGTGGTTTTCTTATTTGCTGCCAGAAGTTAAGTGTTGCTGAAATTATTTTGCCCTGAATTGTTTTCTACTCTTTCGCTCGTTGCATGATTCAGTAATGAATATAGATGGGTCTTAAGTAAGAGTAGTTTATTCAAAAGTTATCGTAAAGTCGGGGGTTAATTTTGCAATTACTCTAAATGAATTATATTATTATAGGACAGTATGGAGTCGACATCTTTCTGTCTTGGTATTGCTGTTCTTCATGTAGATGTTCAATAGTTTTTGAAGTGCAGTGAGGACAAGTTCGGTGATGATGAGTGAAATTTACCTTACGTATGATATTAATTGATATTTCTGCTCTTCTAATGTCTTCATTTCAAATGTATCAGTGTGCCCTTGGGGTCGCTAATTTCAATCTGATGAGGATATCTATTTTATCATTATTGAAAATGCTGAATTGTAATATCAATTGCAATTAAAAAATAAGACAGAAAAGTTTCACCAAACAGGATATTAACAATGATTTTCAGTTCTTTTAACTTGCTTTAGACAATACCTTATGTTATGGTTAAAGGAAATGACGATTGCACTTTGCTGCGCAAGATGAATGAAGAGTATTCTCTGCACTGCTTACAGGATTCTAGTCATGCATTTGCAGGATTACAACCGCCTGGCAGATTATTTAAGTAGGATGTACTCGGATGATGCGGATCGAACGGGCTATATATATATATATATATATATATATCTAAAATTGGTTATTGTGTACTGTCTGCATCCATAACAGTTCTCAGACTCCATTATTTCATCGTGGTGAAAGCCTGTAGTATTTATCTTCTAATAAAAAATAGTCATACATTAGAACGCATAATTTCATCACTAAAAGACAATAGACTCGGATTGAAATCTGGTTTAAAAACTCTTATTAAGCAGCTCAAGTAATCAAATTTTGGACGCCAACCCCATCAACCAATTCTATTAAACTCTTCTTTCTCACGCCACGCCTTTTTGCTAGTAATATTTTGGTTCCCTAGCAAGTAGCCTACCACAACCCATATGACGTTTCCACAATTTGCAGAAAAGACAATGTGCAAAACAAGACCAAAAGAAGAACTCTAGGCTTGGTGAGGTTCCTTCCCCACTTTTCGTATGGTTATTTCAACACGAATTGCAAACTATCCCTCTCACGTTGTGACATTGTTAACCAGAACAATCAATTGTCAAATTTCTTGCCCATCTCTTCCTATATAACTCAAACATCATGCCTAAGAGGATATAGAAACGAAGTTCCATTCTCTAGTTTTAGTACTCTTTTGCTACAGGTGTGTGCTTCTGGAATCTGTTACTTTCAGAAGAGTAGTAGGCATACATGTATTGATTAATATCTTCTTTCTTTGGTATTTCAGGTTTTGAGGAAGTGTCATCTATGGCAAATGGAAGTAGTAACACCTTTCAACTAGCCGTCAAGCAGAATGATCCAATTCTGGTTCCTCCTGCCGAGGAGACAGAGAAGGGTCTGTACTTCCTTTCCAACCTTGACCAAAACGTTGCAGTGATGGTTCGTACTATTTACTGCTTTGAGTCTGATGTAAAAGGAAATGAGGATGCTGTGGAAGTTATAAAGGATGCTTTATCAAAAGTTCTTGTTCACTACTATCCTCTTGCTGGGCGCCTAACAATTAGCTCAGAAGGGAAGCTGATAGTGGATTGCACTGGAGAGGGTGCTGTTTTCGTTGAAGCTGAAGCAAACTGTTCAATAACAGAAATAGGAGACATCACAAAGCCTGACCCTGTGACACTTGGGACGTTGATTTATGACATTCCTGGTGCACAGAACATACTTCAGATACCTCCTCTAGTGGCTCAGGTTTTTGTTTGTGTTTGTTTTTTTCTGGCTGCTATTGGTGTTCAGTTTCTTTTTTTTCGGCTAGTTTCGTCAGTATAGGAATTTATCATAAAGCTCATATGTTGGCATTTAGAGGCTTTATTCATTTCTCATTCTAGTTTTTGAAGGTCAGAATATTCCGTCGTTCAGAGGATTAGAAATTCTGAAGAGAATTCCTATTAATAATGTCCGACCATGTGTTCCAGGTGACTAGATTCAAATGTGGAGGATTTGCTCTTGGACTATGCATGAACCACTGTATGTTTGATGGAATTGGTGCGATGGAATTTGTGAATTCATGGGGTGAAACTGCTAGGGGCTTGCCTCTAAAGGTCCTTCCATTTCTAGATAGAAGCATACTCAAAGCTCGAAACCCACCTAAGACACGGTTTCCACACCATGAATTTGCTGAGATTGAAGATGTCTCAAGCAGTAGCAAGCTTTATGAGGAAGAAATGCTTTATAGGTCGTTCTGTTTTGATCCTGAGCTACTTGAACAGCTCAAAGAAAAAGCCATGGAAGATGGAGTTCTAGCCAAGTGCACTACATTTGAAGCTCTTTCTGCTTTCGTTTGGAGAGCTCGATGTCAGGCATTAAGTATGCTTCCTGATCAACAGACAAAACTGTTGTTTGCTGTTGATGGACGGTCTAGATTTGTGCCTTCAATACCTGAAGGGTACTTTGGCAATGGAGTTGTGTTAACTAATTCCTTATGCAAAGCCGGGGAGTTAGTGGATAATCATCTGTCGTTTGCTGTTGGGCTAGTTCAGGAGGCAGTTAAATTGGTTGATGACAATTATATGAGATCAGCAATAGATTACTTCGAAGTTACGAGAGCTCGACCTTCTTTGGCTGCAACTCTTGTAATCACTACTTGGTCTAGGCTATCTTTCCACACTACGGATTTTGGTTGGGGGGAGCCTATTTTATCAGCGCCTGTTGCTTTGCCTGAAAAGGAAGTAATTCTTTTCCTTTCTCGTGGGAAAGAGAGGAAAAGCATAAATGTACTTTTGGGTCTGCCAGCTTCTGCCATGAAAATCTTTGAAGAACTAATACAAATATGAAGGATCAAAACTTCCTTTGAAGCTCGTACTTGTGGAGAATTGTTCCTGAATTTCTTTATTCAAGTAGACAATTGAATGGGAAGACCGAATAATAAATGAAGAGGAAACTCAAGTATCCTGCTTACCTGCATATTTATCTGATGTCCTAGGTTAGTAGTTGTAAGTTGAACATTTTGATGATAAAGGGAAGACATTGTTTCTGAACCTTAATTATTTCATTTTGCTTAATGTATTAATTGTTTGTGATCAATGTACCATTTTGTGTTGTTTTTGCCTATTTGTATTGGAATAACAATAATAAGAACATTACTGATTTTTCTTGACCAGTTGACATCAATTATGACAAGGCATCAGAACAATGCCAACTTTCCCAAACTTCCTTCCAAATCCATATTGGAGAAGTACCTAAATTCAAAGAACAACCTCGTTTGTTTTAGCGGAAAATATTCAATTGTTGAATATGGCCGGAAATACTTCACATATTCGATTCTTCCATACCTCAAAACTGCGAACATACAAGGGCAGACAGGAAATCCCCACAGCTACTATTATTTGGTCCTGAATGAACAATCAGAAATTGCTCTTATACAAAATCCTCCCGTATGAAAAAGGAATACAACGCCTTGATATGGATCCTAAGCATGGGTTTAGTGATTGAAAGACGGATCATTAACTACAATGAATGCTTTTTTTTTTGTTCCAAACAGCTGAAAGGCAAATTAAGCATATAAACAGACTTGCTGATGAGTCTAAATTTATGTCCCCTTCTTCGTTTCCATATAGCATTATGTACATGATATATGAAAAATTGAATCAAATCGAATTGATTCAATTCAATTTCTTTATAGAACATTTTTTATTATTTAGATTTAAATCAGTTTTTAATTTAAAAATTTTGAACCAAGCTGACTGAATTAAGTATATATATCTATTTATAAAAATATTTTTAGGATTATACTATTTCGTTTATGACATTTGTGTTCTCTTTAATCTATATTCTCTATAGTCTATTACCACCTCTAGCTCTGTTTTTCTCTTTGCTTCCCCATCTTTCTATTCTGCCTGTCTGCCTCGTTCATCAATCATTAATATGACCTCATGATGCACCAACCTCTCTTTGTTTCGTTTATCAGTCATCAGTTCATCGGCCATTCACGTCAATCTGTCGCCCGTTCACTGGCTACTCATCCTTCATTGCAGATTTGCAATTAAAGAACTTGAAATTGCTCTCCAAAAGAATGTATTTGTGTTGAGTGTTTAATATTTTTTTTTCCATTTTTAATTTCTTTTCTCTTTTTTTTTTTCTCAAAAATCGATCTAAATTTGTTGTGATGTATGACTATGATACACTTAGCTACCTTCGCCTCGCTTTTGTTTTCTTGGAACTTTTCTACCTTGAGAAGGAGAAGAGCAATCGCATGTGATGAATGATTCGGTATAAGAGTCTTTTTCCATGTTGGGAAAACTTGAACTTGACCCTATTATGACTTGCCAACCCGGCCCGCTCGAAGGCCGACCCCATCATCACAAGGTCATTTTCGTACTGGATCGCGACACAACAGAAAAAAAAAAAAAAAAAAAAAAGAAAGAGTCGTAATTTGTGATGTAATCACAAGGCTTATTTTCAGGTTGGATTTGGAAAGCCATCAAGTTCCCTTTTCATTAGGATTAATTAATATATAAGCTCTATTGGTATTAACTCACGTCCATACCCAAACGATTGGGGCTTTTCTTTTCTTTGACTAGAAAACATCATCATGGCATCAAGGGTTCTGAAATTGAGGTCTTCAGACTCAGAAACCTTCGAGGTAGAAGCAGACATCGCCGTGAAGTCTGCAACGATCAAGAACATGCTGGAGGACGGCTGCGCGGGGAGTGAGATTCCCATCCCGAACGTGGATGGCAAGGCGCTAGCCATGGTGCTGGAGTGGTTCAGGAAACATGCAGATAAAGAAGCCAAAGAAGATGACATGAAGATGTGGAAAGAAAAGTTTATGGATGTGAATACTGACGTTCTTTATGACTTGTTCATGGCATCGAATTTTCTGGATGTTAAAGATTTGCTGCCAAAAGAATGCGGTTTTGATTAAAGGGAAGAAACGTGAGCAGATTAGGAACATATTTGGCATAAAGAATGATTTTACTCCTGAGGAACAAGAACAGCTTGATGATGATTTTGGTTTTATCAATAAGACTTACATTTGCTTAAATCTGTTTTTGCATTGGTTGGTAAGTATATGGATATCAACACTATTGCTGATTTGTGTTGTTACTTTCATTATACATAAGCTCTTTAATTTAATATAACCTCCCAATTCGTGAGACTAATTCTCACCCAATTGGTTTCTCTTTTTCTGAACCATAAATCCTCCATTAATTGATGGGCGTCCCATATCTGTGGGACCATAAGAGCTGTTTAAAAACATTAACTTTCAGTCACACATTGGAATAAACTTTATCGGTTAGGACTTTGTAACCAAAGAATGTATTTGTCTTTTAGATGCTGTCTCATAAGATGCAGAAGCAATCAATTACCAAGCTTTCATGGCTTGGATTGTCATGACTTAGTAAACTAACGCCACTCTTAATCTTCAGGCGAAAGTTAGCAGTAGGCATATGAGTTCTGTTACCAAATAATTGACTTGCCATGCGATTTCAGCTGTTTTTTTTTAAAAAAAAATAATTTCAGGGGATAAACATTAATTTCCGTTGATTTGTAATATATATATAATTGACAGATATCTGGAGGTTTCTCGACTTTGGGAACCGGGCCATGCTAACAACAACGAGGAGGGTCCTATTTACATTGATATCTGCTCCTATAGTTAACGTAAATTTGACTCAAATGTAGTTTTTACATCTAATTGAAATTAAAGCATGCAGATCTTTCCTAAAAATTGTTTAGATATAATAGTCAAAACCTTAAGAATTTCAAAATAAGAAAAAAATATAAAAAAATATTTTTTTTATTTCGATTAGAAGGTTTAATTTGTATCACAACAATAGTATGATATATATCTCGTTAATGACATAAATGATAACCATAAAACCCCGTTTAAAATGTTGCGGTAGTTTGCTAATATGATATAACAATTGGACATATTTAAGAAAAATAAAAATGTAAAAAGTGTCATGTGGTTGAATATTTTTTGTTTGAACTTTGATTTTTTTTTTTTTATTTGTATCAATATAGTATTTGTGTTAGGCATCATTAATTACAGAAAGTGGTATCTCAATTAATATTGTTGAGGAAGTGATAAATCAATTAATATTGGTTACGATATTGGCGTACTGATTTAATGACATAACTTTTTCTAATTTGTATACATGTTGAAAGTGGATTTTACTCATTCAATAAAATAAACAAAAATTATAAATCAAATAATTAATCAAATTGTATATATTAATCCAAACAATCAAATAATATAACATTATACCTTGTTATTATTATTGTTATCAAGTGATTTTTAAATAATATAATTAAATGAAATTCATATTAAATCAATCAATAATATTATATTAAGATATTGATATCTTAAATAAAAAATAAAAGGAATAAAATTTTTAAAAATACTAAAATTGAATTTTAAATTTTAAATTTATTTTTGCTAATTTTTTATTTGTTCTATTAATTTTAAAGATTTAAAGTTATAGATCAAACTAATTATTTGAAATATAATTTTATTTTTAAAAAATACAATTTATATAAATCATACCATTCTGCCACATCAATATCATAAACTATATTTGGCAATTTATCCCTCATATGACTAATGATGAATAACACAAAATATTACATTGTCATAAACTAAAACCTTAGTGTTCAAATAAAAAAATTAAATCAGATAGTACTTTTCTATAATTTTTTTTAAAAAAATTAATGATATATCAACATATATGTTAAGGTGACTTCCAATAATTGATATATTATGTCATGTCATTATACCATATCAACATTTTTTAAACAATATTATATGTTTTATTATTTATGTGATTAACGGTGTGGCTAAATCACGTGGTACCATTTTAATACAAATTAAATTTCGGATGTTAAATAAAAAAATTAAACCACAAGATACTATTTTTTTCTTAAAAATATTTAATATTACATAAAATTGATAAATTAAAACAGATGAACATACTAATCGAAATCGTAAGACATCAAAAATTATTTTCCATATATTTCACTAAATTGATAAATTAAAAAATATCTAAGTTGAATGGAAAAATTAATGCTGCCAATACGAGTATATTCAATGGGTACGTAGGTGACAAATTCTTTCAAGTCAACTAGAGGAGTTCACCAAAGTGACCCTCTCTCACCTGGAACATAGGAATTTCTCTGGTTGAGTATACGCAGCTCAGGAATATCTAATCTCTTTTTATGGGTGACTTTATTTATGAATGCTTCTTCGGGTAAAGTTAGAGTTGTAAAACAATGCTTGGAGGATTTTTACTCAGCGTCAGTAAGTTGTAAGTTGTGTTGTCACGCTCAATATTTTGAATGAAGATGCACTGGTTATAAGTGGTGCTTTTGGAATGGGGACCTGGGATTCTATTTGGGTGTTCCATCAATCTATAAGCATGTGAATTATGGTATGTATAATTATGCTTTAGAGCATCTTGACCATCAATTGTAGGTTGGAAAATTAAACCACTGTCCCTAGCGAAAAAATCAGTTTTGAATTCTTTGCCGAAATATGTTGTGCAAACTACTGTCTTTCTAAGAGCAATATGTGATGAGATTTATTAAGGGATCCAAAATTCATTTAGGGGAAGGAATCAGTTCACAAAATCAAGTGGAACTAGGTTTGCCAACCTATTGCTGTTCGTGGTCTCAACATTGAAGATGCTCAATCAAGTGGAACTAGGTTTGCCAACCTATTGCTGTTCGTGGTCTCAACATTGAAGATGCTCAATCACCAAATGCATAGATCAATTGACACGTACTATTTTATCTTAATCAAAAATTTTAAATTCAAGTTTAAGTATACAGTTGTGTTAAAACTTAGTAGAAGAGTTTTTCATTTTTGTAGTAGTACTCGACTCGAATTCTAATTAGTTTAATACTAAAAAAAATATGAAGATACTGAATGGTTTAATAAAAAAAATACTGAAGATGCTTGAAATATGAATTTAGCCTTCTTAGCTAAACTAGCATGGAGAATTCTTCATGAACTTGACCTATTATGGAGCAAAATGGTGTGCGGTAAATATTTTGGCTACAATAGAGTATGGATGCTTTTATCCCTTACCAGTTTTCTCCGAATGTTTGGCAGAAAATTAATGCATGGTGCAGATTTTGGTATTGATCAATGGCTTTCTTATTCCCTTCTCATTGAGTACGTTAACAGTAAGGTCGTGGATTATTGGGACAAAGACACGAGTTGGGAATGGGGCCAGTTACAACAACTTCTATCTGATGAAATTTGTATGGAAATTGCTAGGATACTTTATTTGAAGATGTTCATAGCCATGATTGTCTGTTTTGGAGCGAGTCTTCTTCTGGTAATCTCTCAGTTAAATCAGTTAGCTCGGAGCTATTTGGAATCAGATTTGGAAACTGAAGTTTCCACAGTAGATATGTGTGCTTCTTTAGCTGAGGATTCACAAACGCTTAATGATGAACTTGGACAGAGCCACACAAAATTTTGTTTTCGATCTTACTTGCTCTTTCTGCGCAGAGGTGCTGAGGATGACAGTCCTTTGGTGTGGCCTCTGTTGGATGATAACTCTCTTAATCATCAATATATATTATTGATTCTAATCTCAGAATTAAATTTAAATTATTATTTATTATTTTTCAAATAATTATACAGAATACAAACATAAATACTTATTTTATATTATGTTATATAAAACTACCATATTAAGAAATATTTCTAAATAGAAAATTTAAAAACTCAACTGTCATGATAAAAAAAATTTTGTAAATCAATATAGAGTATTAATTTTAGTATTAAAGTTAGTTTTAAATTGTTATTTATCATTTATCAAATAATTATATATAAAACAACCAGGATATTATTATTTTATATTATGTTATAGAAAATTTTCATATTAAAAAATATTTTTAAATAAAAAATTAGAAAATTTAACTATCATAATAAAAAAATTTTAAATTAAAATTTAAAAATAAAAAAGTAAAAATTTCAAATAGAAAGTCCAGATCATGTGAAAGAGTATTCTGAATAGGAATAGAAAAATATTTATAGTTTGAATAGGAAATTAGAAAAGCCAAAAAAGTAAAAATTCTAAACTACTTCTAAATAGGAAATTAAAAAAATCTAAAAGTAAAAAATTTTAAATAGGTTGCCAAGATATTCTAAATAGAAAATTAGAAAAATTTAAAAAAGTAAAAAATTCTAAACTACTTCTAAATAGAAAAATAGAAAAACTAAAAAATAAAAATACTAAATAAGAAGTTAAGATTTAAATTAATTTATTGATTGTTCAAAATTGTAAGTATATGGACAAATGACAATATAATAAATTATCATAAATTATTTTGTTCAAATTTAATAATTTTTCCCTTAAAATTGTGTTGTATAAGATTAAAAATATGAATCAATAAACAATTTATTATTATAATTTTCTCACATATGTATGTGTATGTATGTATATAGTATACAAATATTTGTTAATTTTATTTTTCATTATAAAATATTAATATTATTTGTTTGATTGATTATTATAAATTATTTTATTTAAATTTAATAAATTTTCTCTTGAAATTATGTTATGTAATATTGAAAATATAAATTAATAAATAATTTTTTTGTTACAACTAACTCCATGTATAATTATAAATTTGAGAAATTTATTTCATTATTTTATTTACTTGATAATAATTTTTTATAAAATAATAATTTAATTTTAATTATTATTTATATATTAATTTTTAATCATTTAACTAATTAACTAGTTATTTAATAAAAATACATATTTAATTTATATTATTATAATTATATTGCATAAAGCGTGAGTCTATGACTAGTATTTTTAAAAATTTGCAAGTTAAAAATTAGATTAGGTCAAACAATCAATTGAGCTATAAGCACTACAAGTTATTATATTTAGTTTTCAAACAATTATTTGAGAATATTCAAAATTGAAATGATTTCTGATGATTACTAATAAATTTTGTTTCAATACTTATAAACTTTTGTTTCATTCCATTTGAATATTTTAGATTGCAATTCAATTTAGTTTGAATTTATATTTAATTCAATTTAATTCTATATTCGACTAATTAATTTTATATATGTAGAGTTTGGTCCATAATAATTTTGGTTAGATTCAAATATTGTTTGAATAATAAAAAATTTTCATATCAAACCTTTTCTATTCAAATATTTTTAATTATTTTTTATTCAATTTTGCTATTCAGTTTGATTTATTAAAGATCCATACTCGTTAGTAAACACCTCATCAATAATAGAAGGATCGCTTGTGGGTTGGGAGCTGGCTGATACGGAAATGGCAGAATGAACTCATTTTCCAGGGCCATTCTACTAGCATGACTTCTAAAGTTCACCAAATTCTTACGCAGGATAATCAAGCAAACTATGATGTTAGCTCAACATCTGCCTTACACCAGACATCATATTCTCTTATTGGTTGAGTTTCACCTGGTGAGGATTGGATTAAAGTGAATATTGACAGACCATCAAAAGGGAGTCCAGGTCATACTGGTAGAGGAGATTATTGGGGATGCATCAGGGAGTTGGATTTCTAGCTTTGTGCTTAACATAGGAGCTCGTACCTGGATGCTTGCTTGAATTCGTGTCTTACAAACAGGTATTAAACTGGCTTGGTCGTTAAACTATCGACGAGTTTTTTTGAGGTTGATGTTGATTATGTTGACTCATTCTAATATTATACATTAGGGACATAACAAAGGGAAGAAAAGTTTTTTTTTAATATATAAATAGAGCCTTAATTTCTTCAATTTGATCATCCCAAAATTGTCTACTCATCTTTTAGGCAATTTTCAATATTTCTCCCTTTTTTGTAATATTTCACTTTGTATTCCTTTTCTTAGTAAAATATAAGTTTATTAGTGTCGAAGGACATAAGCATAATTGGTTGAACCTCGTTAAAATATGGTGCTCTTATTTTTGTTTTTATTTTTCAATAGCTATTTTGTAGGATATAATTGTAGTGATATATTGTGCTGTTAAATTACTATTAAGGTGATTTCTGTATAAGAAGGTTGGGTTTTAAGTGGGACCGCTTGTGACTCCTCCAATCTTTCATGGGAATCAACTATAGTGTGATTTTTCAGTGTAATATTTCACTCTTTATTCACCTATAAATCTATTAGGTGACTTTGGTGGGTGGAATATTACCCTTATTCCACAATAATTAGTATCAAAGACAAATGTTACTCTTAGTATGCTTTGTGGTTGTAGTTTAATATGATCTTACACATCAGAAAGGATTTCTTTGAGCTAATTGTATTCCACTTTGAAAGCTATTAGAGAATTTTGTAATTGAAATGAAGAGCTTTTTAAAAATATTCACACCTACCACGTCGACAGTTTCATCATAGCCCATCTGGGCAAGAACTGTCGTGGCAAATTCAAAATTGATCGTGAAAATCTTTGATGGCATAGGTCATTTTGGTATATGGCAAAGTGAAGTTCTAGGCGCTCTTTTTCATCAAGGTTTAGATATTGTCATTGAAGATGAGAAACCAGATGATGTTGAGGAGAAAGATTGAAAAACGATCAATCAATTGGCATGTGGTACAATTTGATCATGCCTTTCTAGAGAGCAAAGGTATGCATTCTCGAAAGAAACCTCTGCAAGTAATTTATGGAATACACTAGAAGAAAATTTTCTAAAGAAAAGCAAACAAAATAAGTTTCACATGAAGAAGAGGCTATTTCGTTTCACTTATGTACAGGGTATCACAATGAATGATCATGTTACTAGTTTTAATCAGTTGATTACTGATATGGTAAATATAGATGAGACATTTAAAGACGAAAATTTAGCTTTGATGTTGTTAGGATCACTTTCCAAGGAGTTTGAGTTTCTTGAAACCACTCTGCTTCACGGGAAGACTGTTGTATCTCTTAAAAAAGTATGTACCGTTTTATACAGTTATAAACTAAAGAAGAATGATAAAAAGGTCAGTTTCAGCCGGGATGCATAAGCTTTGGTAATCAGAGGTCATTCGTAGAATCAAAGTATGAGAAAGAAAGGGAGATTCAAGTCAAGGCCTAAGTTGAGCAAAGATGAGTGTGTCTTTTGTCGAGAAAAGAGGCACTGGAAGAAGGATTGTCTAAAACTGAGAAATAAGGGCAAGCTCAAGGAAAACCTGTAGCAGAATCAAGTGTTATGAAATTGATGAAGCAGTGTCAGATTACTCACTTGGTATATTATCAAATGGCTCTTATGATGTATGACTACTAGATTCAACATGTAGCTATCATATGTGTCCCAATAAGGAATGATTCTTTGATTTTAAAGAACTTAAAAATGGTGGAATTGTCTACACAACAAATAACATCCATTTGACAACATATGGGATTGGTTCGATTCGCTTGAGAAATACGGATGAATCAATCATCACCTTAACAGATATTCGTTATGTGCTAGAATCAAGCAAAAATCTCATCTCTGTCAAGATCCTATACTCAAAAGGGTTCAAGGTGAAAGTGAAAAATGGAATGATGAAGATTATCTCTGGTGCATGTGTGATATTGAAAGGAATTCGAAAGAACAATAATTTGTACCGCTATCTGGGTAGTACAGTTACAGGGACAGTAGCAGAAAACAACTTCTATAGATGATCGAAAGTCAAAAGCAACTAAGCTATGACATATGCATTTAAGGTATGCTGGAGAAAAATTCTTGAATTTGCTTACTAAGCAAGGATTATTGGAAGGAGTGCAAACTTGCAAATTATACTTTTGTGAGCATTGCATCAAAGAGAAGCAGACAAGGGTCAAATTTGGGACAGTAATCCATAATACTAAAGGTATCTTAGATTATGTTCACTCTAATGTTTGGGGTCCCTCTAAAACTAGTTTTTTGGGAGAGAAACACTATTATGTGACCTGTGTTGATGATTTTTCTCAGAGAGTATGGGTGTACATAATGAAGACAAATAATGAAGTGTTAAGAGTTTTCCTTAAATGGAAAAAGATGGTGAAAACTCAGACAAGTAAAAAGATCAAATGTCTCCAAACAAATAATGGTGGAGAATATAGAAACAACCCATTTGAGAAAATTTATGAAAATGAAAGCATTGTCAGATACTTCATTATCAGATCTACACCACAATAAAATGGTGTGGCAGAACGTATGAATCAAATATTATTGGATAAAGTTAGATGTATGTTATCCAACACTAGGCTGGGTAAAGAATTTTCGGCTGAGGCTATAACATACGCGTACCACCTCATCAATCGTCTACCATCTACTGCTATTGATGGAAAAATGTTATTAGAGAAATGATTTGAAAAGCCTGCTACAAATTATGATTTCTTACATATATTTGGTTCCACTATATACTACCATATTAAGGAGTCAAAGTTGGATCTAAGAGCAAAGAAAGCATTGTTCATGGGGATCACCTTTGGCATAAAAGACTATCATCTATGGTTTCCAGAGACAAAAAAAATAGTTTTTAGCAGAGATGTCACCTTTAATAAATCTACCATGTTGAAGAAAGTGAATATTAAGTAGTTAGATGATACTCTCAAGCAAGTGGAGTTTGAGAGAATAGTAATCCCAGTAGATAAAGAAAGTGTTGAGACCCATCCTACGGTAAAAGGAGATTCTCAAGAAGAAGGAGTTCAAGCAGTCTAAAATTCTGAAGAAGAAACATAGAGGATTGTCATGTATGAAGAAATACAATCACTTCATAAAAATCAGACTTAAGAACTTGCTAGTCTCCTAAAGGGAAAGAAAACAATTAGATGTAAATGGGTCTATGCAAAGAAAGAAGGATTTTTTGGCCAAGATGATGTTCGCTACAAAGCAAGATTAGTGGCTAAAGGCTATGCTCAGACGAAGGGAATTGATTATAATAAGGTATTTTCTCCAGTTGTGAAGTATTCCTCCATTAGAATTTTGTTGGCTTTAATAGCACAGTTGGATTTAGAACTAGTTCCATTAGATGTAAAAACTGCATTTTTACGTAGAGACTTAGAATAGGAAATCTATATGACTCAGCTAGAAGGGTTCAAGGTTGCTAGAAAAGAAAATTTGGTATGTAAACTTGAGAAATCTTTGTATGGGTTGAAGCAATCTTTGAGGCAGTGGTACAAAAGATTTGACAAGTTTATGATAGAGCAGAAGTACACCAAGAGCAAATATGATCATTGTGTGTATTTGCTCCAGCTACAAGATGGATCCTTCATATATCTTCTTCTTTATATTGATGATATGCTGATAGCTTCAAAGAATCAGACAGAAATTAAGAAATTGAAGACTCAGTTGAGAAAGGAGTTTAAAATGAAAGATTTAGGCAAAGCAAAGAAGATTCTTAGCATGGAGATTACCAGAGATAGAAAATTGATGAGGTTTTGTTTGACTCAGAAATAATATTTGATAAAGGTACTACAACGTTTTGGCATGAATGAAAATACAAAACCTGTTAGTACTCAGCTCACTCCTCATTTTAAGCAAAATGTCTCTATGTCACCGAAGAATGATGCAGAACGGGAGTACATGTCAAAAGTACCATATGCAAGTGTTGTTGGTAGCTTGATGTGTGTTATGGTTTATACAAGAACTGACATTTCACAAGCAGTTGGGATTGTGAGTAGGTATATGCATGATCCAGGAAAGGAGCATTGGCAAGCTGTGAAATGGATTTTACGGTACATTAAAAATATGGTGGATTTTGGATTTATATTTGAGCAGGAAAGCAATCAATGTGTAGTCGGATATTGTGATTAAGATTATGCTAGTGATCTGGATAAACGTTGATCAACTATTGGATATGTATTTACTCTTGCAAAGACACCAGTTAGTTGGAAGTCTACTTTACAGTCAAAGTTGCTCTGTCTACTACAGAAGCATAGTACATGACAATCACAAAAGCTATAAAGGAAGCAATTTGGTTTCAAGGGTTGCTTGGTGAACTGAAATTGAGCAAAAGTACGTCAAAGTACATTGTGATAGTCAGAGTGCTATCCAATTAGTAAAAAATCAAGTTTATCATGCAAAGATGAAGCACATTGATGTTCGATATCAATTTGTGAGAGAGATTATAGAAGAAGGTAGAGTTAGAATCCAGAAAATTCATATCATTGAGAATCCTGCTGATATGATAACAAAAGTTGTCACTACGGTCAAGTTCCAACTTTGTTTGGACTTGATAAATATTGCTAAAGTTTGATATTGAATTTGGAGACACTATCAAAGGCTGTTTAAGGTGAGATTAAAGATGTTGAAATTCGTCAAGGTGAAGATTTGTTGACTATATTGGCTCATTCTGATATCCCACATCGGGAAAATAACAAAGGGAATGAAAGTTTTTTTTATAAATAAAGTCTTAATTTCTTCAGTTTGATCATCCCAAAATTGTTTACTCATCTCTTAGGCAATTTTTAATATTTATTCCTTTTTTGTAATATTTCACTTTGTAGTCATTTTCTTAGTGAAATATAGTTTTGTTAGTATCTAAGGACGTAGGCATAATTGGTTGAATCTCTTTAAATTCTGGTGTTTTTATTTTTGTCTTTATTTTTCAATAAATATTTTGTAGGGTATAGTTGCAATGATATATTATATTGTTAAATTACTATTAGGGTGATTATGTTTAAGGAGGTTGGATTTTAAGTGAAACCGCTTGTAATCTCTTCAATCTTTTTTGGGAATCAACTATACTATGATTTTTCAGTATAATCTTTCACTCTTTATTCACCTATAAATTTATTACGTGACTTTAGTAGGTGAAATATTACCATTATTTCACAACGGTTGATTCCAAGGGGTTGCACTGTTGGATTATAAAGCCACAGGTCTCCCTTCTCGCTATGGGCTTTTACTGAACCAGTGTCGGATGGATCTCAGAGAAGATTGGAATGCAGTTGTCGATGCCTACCGTGAAGCTAATATGGCAGCGGACAGACTCGCTAATCCAGCTCTTAGTTAAAGTTATGGTCTGCACATTCTTGCAGCTCCTCATGTTATTAAAGACATCCTTAGGAATGATGCAATCGGAGTGTCTTGGTTAAGCAAATATAAGCTTTTCCTTTTCTTTTCTTAAGCTTTCTTCTCTCCCTTGTGATAAAGAAAAACTTACAGATTTTCCCTAAAAAATGTTAGGATATACTAATCAAAACCTTAAGACTTCAAAAATATTTTCTGCATATTGCATAAAATTGATATATTAACTGAAATCTTAAGACATCAAAATTACTTTCTGTATATCACACAAAATTGATAATTTAAAAAAATCTAAAAGTTTAGTTTTTTTTTTTTTTTTTGGAGTTGAATGGAAAAATCGATGATCAATATATATATCTTTTTTTAAGTACTTTAAAAAAAATTTAATATATACGATCAATTCTTCTTACACCAAATTGCTTGTGCAATTTCGGTATATTCATGACAAAAAAAAAAAAAAAAAAAAACAAAACAACACAAGGCAACACAAGATACCATATCTACATAATTAAAACCACCAAAACAGACATTTGGATCTTATACACATAGTTTACATTCGATTCATCTTCAGCATCCGCGCTTGATGAAATGGTTTATACCCTTTGTTAACGGTGCGACCAGAAGGACTGCAAGGAATTAAAGAAGTCCAACTTGGACTGCTTATCATCTCTTCTCCGCTCTCTATCTCTGCTAAAACTTTGTAGAACAAATCGACATCGCAAGGCAGCAATATTGGACCTTCGCTATTGAACCCATATTCCAATTCAGCATCTTCAAGCAAAATCTTGAACAAGGGATGGTTAGCCAACTGAGTCTTGATCACAAATCTTCGTTTCTCGGGTCCTACATAGACTGAGAAACACCCTTCAGGAGCTACCTGCTGCTTGCACTTATTCTTTGGTGGTGATCTTGTGGCGCAGTGCCATGACTTGCTCTTCTTGAAAGAATTGCAAATATTTCCAGCTGAAGAAGAACCCAATGATCGACAACTTGCCCATGCCCTGATGAGAAACAGGTTTTTCTTCCGGTTAGCAGAATCCATTTTATTCGAGAAACTGCTGGCTGAAGAGAGATCTTTAGGCCTTGTCTACATGTATAGGTGAAGAGAGTGAGAAAGTGGGTTGAGGTTTTTTGTCTGTATTAGAATGTTCAACTCTCAAGATTCAAGAAATGCAGAACCCCAAAAAGATAAACAAGGAAAGGAATAAATCAAGAAAGTAAAGATAAATGCGAAGAGAACCCCACAACATAGGCTCGTTAGAAAGGAGTTCACAACTAGGGGTAATAAAGACTGCACTGGTGATGATTTTGATTTATACGCTCGTGGACTGAACCCTGATAATGTTATGTGTGGCGCTAGTCAACGCCACCAAAACGCGGCTCCAAGATTTTGAATATATATATAAAAGAAATGAAACCATGAGGGCCGGGCCGGGCCAGTTCCTCCCTCCTATTGTTATTTTAGAATAATAATATTATTTATTCAAAGTGCCTGCCAAATAAGCGCAGTGGACAATAATATACACATATATATATATATATATATAGAGAGAGAGAGAGAGAGAGATTGCTCAACAATTTACGTCAACATATTTTAGTATAATTAATTGAATAAAATATTGATATAAGGGAAGGCAGTAGAGAAGAGTTATTCATAGGAGACTTATTCATAGGAGACTTGAATAAATATACGACCCTTTTTTCGTGGCTCTTATTATGGGAATCACTGCACCAGAAGTGGGAGAGTGCGTGCAGTGAACTTCCCTAGAGAAGTAGTCGCAAAATAAAAACACAATATATATATATATAGAAATTAAAAGTGAGAATTGGTTGGTCATATGATTTTCATGGGGACAGCCTCTAACTTCATTGTATTATTTTAATTATATCTTCAATGGTTTGTTGTACCAATTGAAAATAAATGATGTTTTTGTCATCATATAGTTGCCATTTTAGATCAATTTTTAATTTGTTTATCACATTAATTCCATTAGCTTATGATATATTGAGATTGACTAAATTTGACATCAATCTTGGGATTACTTGCAGAGTAATTCAAAATATACTAAATTATTTTATAAATAGCATTTAATGTTAATTACATTTTAATGATTCCAACACATTGTAATATTTATAGACAATAAATCATAAATTTTAATAGTTAGCTCAAGTACTTAAACAGAATTTATTTATCTTTTAGTTTTTTGAATTTATTTTTGGGATTAATACTAAATACATCAAGTCGATGTAGGAAAAACAACTTTAAGGTCGTATAAGGAGAAACTTAAAAATATTTGTTTTACTTTTTTATAATTTTTTTAATTTTTTAATTTATCAATATATAAAAGGTGTATTTAATTAAATAACACAAATAGTAATTAATAGCTACTAGATTATCTAACAGTTAACTTTTTATCAACATATTCTACTTTTGTATAAAAAAATAAATATTTTTTTTATTTTATTTATTAACATAATATTTATTTATTAGTAATTTCAATTTACTACTATTATTTATGGCTAATTTATTATTTTATTATTTTTAATAAAATTAATATAATATTAATACTTAATTTGTATTTCAAAAACTATTTAATGGATGATTAAAAATTATTTTAAATATTTATTTTTAAATCATATATAATTTTATATACAAACAATTACAAATATTAATAATTGTATTAAATACTTAATATTAATAACATAAATAATATTGTTCAAAATATCAAAATATACTATGCAATATTGAATATCGATCAAAGGGTTACTCTAAAATAATGTATGTATATTGATCAAAGGATTTAAAATAAATAAATGAGTAAAAATAGAATGGGAGATACGTATGTCACTTGTCTAAGAAAAAAAATGACTGGGACAAAATGGTAAGTATATAATTGTATAAATTTGAAAAGTTAAAAGAAAAGAGGGGAAAAAAAAGTCCTACCCAGCCAGCTGATGTGGCATTCGATGGCAAATTTGTAATATTAATATATGAACTCAATAAGTATTTCGGATTTTATTAGGAGCAGTTTCGATACTGAGTATATAGACATTAAGTAGCCATAGATATATATGGACATTATTCATGCTGATTTTCTTACGAATAAAGGCTGATAGCCTCATCAGCTGAAAGTAAAAGAACGGCAACTGATTAATTCCACCTGTTACCTGTATAATTAAGTAATTTGCGGCTCCATATTTAAGTAAACAAATGCTAGTGGTAAATCTGTCGTATTGAACGAGATAATTATAGTTATAAATTTTAAATGAAATTAATATTTTATTTTTATTAAATAATTAGTTAATTAATTAAATGATTAATTATAATTTTATTAAAGTTATTGTCATGTAAATAAAATAATAATAAAATAAAATTTTTAAAATTTATAATTATATACAGTGGTAAATATAATAAATATTATTTATTAATTCATATTTTTAATTTTATGTATTATAATTTTGAGATAAAATTTATTAAATTTGAATGAAATAATTTTTTATAATCAATCAAATAAAAAATATTAAGTATTTCATAATTAAAAATAAAATTAATAAATAATTATAAATTATATATACAAATGTGAAATAACTATAATAAAAAATTATCTATTAATTCGTACCTTTAATCTTGTGCAATATAATTTTAAAAGTAAATTTATTAAACAATCAATGAAATTTATTAAAAATTGCCTATATTTTATAAAATTTTGAACACAACATAATCAATTTAAATCTTAATTTTCTACTTAAAATTTTTATTTTTTTTAGTGTTTCTAAGAAGTTTATGTAAATTTTTTTACTTTTAAATTTTTTTAATTCCTCATTCATAAATTTTTTTATTATATGATATTAGCTTTCTATTTAAAATTTTTACTGTTTAAATTTTTTAACTTCCTATTTAGAATGTTTTTTATATAGTAATTAATTTTTTTAATTTTCTATTTATAATTTTTTAATATGGTAATTTTCTATAATATGATATAAAACAATAACACATGATTGTGTTATACATAGTTATTTAACAAATAATGATAAATAATTATTTAAAATTAATTTTAAAATTGAAATTAATAATGTATATTGATTATTGATTGATTATATGAGTTTGGATGTTAGTTGTCTAAGCTAAGCATATTTTACTATTATTTTCAAAATTGATTTAAAAAGTTTAAAATTTTTGAATTAAATAATAAAATTCTTAATTAAATTTGATTACTTTTTGCATTTAAATTAGTATAAAATCTTTAATAATAACTGAACCAAAATGAAATCAAATTAAAATTATTACAAATATCTAACCTCAATATGTGTATATATATATATGGGAGAGAGAACTACTATTATTATTAATTAAAAATAGTTTAACACATAATATTAATCATTAAGTATTTTTTATTTACTAGTTATTATTTAATTTATATACTATAAATATATTAATCTTTATCAATAAATATACTTTACACATAAAAATCTACTTAACATTTATAAGTTATTAATTAAAATAATCAATTTATTTAATTAGGTATTAAATGTATATGTTTTTATTAAATATACAAATATAATAACATATTAAAATTTATTCATTTTGAAAAAAAATAAAAGTTAAAATTTATTTATCAATATGAATATTTTTTATGATTATAAATTAAAAGTATCGAATGTTTGAATTTTATTCAATTAAACTGAATCATTTTATAAAATTCAAAGAATCAAACTGAATTGCTCTAAATACAATATGAAATTAAAATAAATTATCCTAAAATTTTGAAATGGCACACATTCTTCAAATATAAATTTCTTACAAATTTAAAATGAAATAAAATTTTTTAAATTTCTGAATTACTTAAAGACCATGTTCACCCCTTGTTATATATAAGATACATGGATTAACTAGGGTAGGGCATTAAATGGATTGAATCGAAAAATAATCAAATTACATTAATTTAGTTTTTTCATTTGATTTTTATACAGGTTGGGTTTAATTTTTTTTAATAGTTTGATGAGTTTAAATAGATTCAATTTTTAGTAAAAAAAAATCAATTTAACCAAATTCAATTAAATAATTTAAATTTATATTAAATCAAATTAATATAATTCAAAATTTTTTAAAATTTATTATTTGTATAAAAATCTATACAAATCTATTGAAAAACTTATTATTTATACTACAAATATTATAAAATTTTAATTTTTTTAAAAATAATTTAAACCAACTTAAATCATCATTGAACTGAATAAAATCAATTTGATTCAATTTAGTTAATTCAATTTGATTTGATTTATATTTTTTAAAAATTTAATTTTTCAATTTTTTAATTTGATCAATTCAGATCGATTTGAATATATTGCACACGATTTACATGGATCAACTTGTAAATCAAGTCTGCATGTTTTATACAATTTAGTTGGATAAATTTGCGTGCCAATTTAGTTGAATGACTTGTTTATTTTATTTGTTGTTAGTTATTGTTACTGATTACAGATTGCTTATTATTAATTTATGGTTGTTGATTGATATTAAGTATTTAGTAAAACTATTACCATTGATCATTGTTAGTAGCTATAATTACTTATATATACATAACTTTCAAATAAATAAATAAATAAATTTCATATTTTAAATTTTTAAAAATAAATAATACATATCCATCCCTTAATTTTTTTTAAAAAAATTATAAGTTAAAGTTTTTAATACATATATTAAACATCAATTATAAATATAGCAGTGATGTCATTAAAAATATTAAATAATATAATAGATATAAGTAATATAATAAATTTTAAATAATTAATTAATAAATAATTTAGTATTATTAAATAAAAATAACATTAAAGCAAATAATATAGTAGAATTAACAAAAACAGTTAATAATATATTTTTATTTTTATTTATAAAAGTTACTATTGATAAAAAGTAACAAAAAATATTTTTTTGAACTGAAATTATTAGACAATTTATCAGTTATCATTATTTTTTTAAAATGAAATGTTATATTAACCAAACATATTTTTATATTTTTTACTGATTAAAAAATAAAAGAATCTCTAAAAAAATAAGGACATGTTTAGTTTTAGAAAACATTTTCTGTTTTCTTTTCCTAGTTTTATTTTCCTTTTCTTTGTTTTCAATTTTCTATTTTCTAGAATAGAAAATGAAAAAAAGAAAATCATATTTTTTGTCTAATTTTTTATTTTTTAATTCTTCATATTCTCATTATTATTTTTTTTAATGAAATTTATTATGATAACTTTTTATTTAATATAATATTTATTATTGATATTTGTATGATAGTATTTAATATTAAATATATTTATTTTATAAAATTTTTATGTACATTTAATTAATTTTAATAAATCAATTTGTTTAAAATGAAATTATAACATGTTTATTATGCTCTACTATATGTAAAATTAAAACAATGATAATTACTAAAAATCAATTTTGAGCGATTGATAAATTTTTATGCAATATAAATATAATTATTAAGTTATATGAAAAATATAATTATTAAGAATGAAAAATTATTAATAACAATTTCAAGTTTGGTATTTATATGAAATTATATTAAAAAATTTATAAAAATATAAAATATATTTTTTATTATTAATTTTATTCAAATTATTTTTTGTATATTTTTCTAATGTATCCAATTTATTATTCATGTATTAACTTAAATTTATTTATATATAAGTTATTTATTAATACATAAATATTTATAATGTATATTTAAAAAATATGATTTTAAAAAATGTTTTTTATAGGTCCAAAGAATGTTCTGGAAAGTCTCTTGTCTTAGAATCAAATGAAAGGGACTCACAAAATAAGAAATAAAAGAGAGAACAATGGGAACCACAAACAAGAGTGTCAATTAGAAACAAAAACATGGAAGTGGAAGTCATCTTTACCCAACGAATTTTTGGACTTTTTATTATATAATTTAGTTTTAATTACAATTTTAATCTATATCATTAAATTAAAATTTCATTAATTTAGAATATCAAAAAAAAAAATTCTTTCAATTTTTTGAGTTGTAATTTGAAATAATTTTCTTAATGTGATTAACGAATCTTTAAAATAATAATAAAGAATTGTTAATTTATGTAGACCTGAAAAGTTTATATGAGTATATTAGACTATTATTTTGAAGAAATTAATGGTTGAAACCAGGGACAAATTCAGTTGATATCTCAATGGAGTCAATGAATTCAACTGTAACGAAATTTCAAAAACCAAATTAAAAAATAAAGTCTGAATCCATTAAAATTTATTATTGACTCCACTTTATTTCATTTAAATAGTTGCTATTTCATTTTAAATTGTTTTATTTCACAAAATAAAAATAATTTAATATTAATTTTTGAATTCATCATTCATCAATATCATGTGATAAAAAATACAAAATAATTTAAACAAAGAGAGAGATACGAGATATATAATAAAACTTAAAATAAAAAAAAAGAATGGGCATATGATATTAACTATAATTTTTTATACTCTGTAAAATGAAAGCTCGTTTCCACGCAAGAGATGTGATTTATAGTTGAAAATAATGGAGCATGTACATTAAAGTTTTTTCTCCGCGGTCCTTTTCCCTGTATTTAAACGTTTAAATTTGCATTTTTGTTTCAAGTTGAAGGGTACATATATAGTCAAACAGCTTTGTTTGACATTGTTAAAAAATTAAAAAATATTTTTATTTTTTAATTGATTATGGATAAAATGTTAATCTTAAAAATTAATATTTTAAAATTTGATTAATATCTACTGAATCAAGTTGACATTATAATTAAACTATTCTAATAAATAGATAAAAAAAATATTTTTAAATAAAAAATTATATTTTTTGAACAATAAAATAATAATTCATTAGTAATAGCCAATATATATATATATATATATATATATATATATGAGCCCTATAATTTAAAAATCTAAACGAAATTACATGCTTCAATAGGAACCTCAAAGATAAAAAGTCATATAATACAAAATAAAGCCCAAACTACAAAGTTAAACCCTAACAAAGCAAATGCAGCATAATCCATACCTACAACCACTTCCATAAGTGTCATAGCTAAGGCTATGGGAGTCTTGGAAGTAATGAAAATGAGGCTAATAAGAGTAAAATAATGGAATGTAATAGAAAGTAAAAGAATGTTCATTTCTGTTACCTTATTTGAGAGTTTTAAAAAAATAATATGAAGTTCAAAGAATCAATAATATTAACATTGTTTGCAAATTTTAAAATATAAGAGCAGAGTTAATTAAAAAAAATATTAAATTGACAATTATATCTATGATATAAAATATTACTACAAAATATTTAGTAATTATCAAAATATTTAAAGTTTATATTTGTCTTATAAAATATTTTATTTTTAACTCATTTTCTATTCCATTGTTTACTCTCCGAATTAGAGATTAAAGAAAAACAAGTTTATGAAGTTACAAAATGTAAAAAATGAACTTTCATTAACATTCTCTCTCATTAAAATTATACATCTAAATAATGTTAATTATTTATACTCATTTTCATTTCATCCTTTAACATTCATTAATCCACTCTCATGTAGATCCTAATTTTTAAAAATCATATCAAAATAATTTATCTAATCAATGCAATTAAAAACTAAATTATTAATCAATTTAATTAATTTTATATTGATTTTATAATTGTTATTTTTATAATTACAAATATATTTTATATTTTTAATATTTTAAAATTTTAAAATTATTTTAATAATATTTAAATTTTTAGTTATAATTAAAATAATTAATTCAAATCGATTAGTTCATAAATTGATCAAATAATTTGTTTATTAATCAATATAGTTTTAAAAAACAGTGAGTATCATTAGATTTGATTATGAAAAGCATGAAATGCACTGTGATGAAAACTATTAAAGCCAAAAAAGATAAAACATTAATAAAGATATAATAGTTGTCTCACTAACCTAAAAAAAAAAAAAAGGAGACCCTCTCACAAATATAGAAAATGCTACAACACTCTCAATCTCTATTTTCTTTGATTTTGACCTGCAGCACCTCTGTGACTATGACTTTGACTTTCAAGGCCCTATGACTTTGACTTGCACAGCAGCGGCTTAGGTTATGTGGTATGGAGTGGATTGGCCACAGTTACAAAACCACCAGCCGGAACGTATGACTCAACGTGACAGCGGCCCAATGTTTCTCATTCCCCACATGTATTTTGTCAAAATTCCTCAAACCGAAAAAATTCTGATACAAATTGAATTTATCATATAAAATAATGAATAGGTTAATTAAAATACATATATATATATATGTATATAATTTTTGTATTTTATCAATAATATTTATATTTTTATATTTAAAATATATTATATAAATTCATTTTGACTAAATGATTTTTTATTAACATATATAAATACACAAATTATGAATATAACACACTTTTTTACAAAATTATGATAATTTTATAAAAATATGTTAATTTATATAACTTAAACGCACTTTTCAACAATCGATATGAGATCTTGACTAATTAAATCACTCTCTTATTTTCATAAATGAGAGACACCGTACCTGACACATTCACATATTTTTTTTTTTATTAATATACATAAACACATATACACAAGTTAGAGATAGGATATACTCCTTAACAAAATTATAATAATTTTGTAAATACGTATTAATCTATATAATTCACACATTTTCACAATCAATATGAGATTTTGAAAGACCTCTGATTAAATGATTTATTATCTTATAAATTTGGTTTATAAAAAGAACTCATCCTTAAATGTTGTATATGTTTTCCCACAAGTCAAATTTCATTATTTTTTTGCCAATTAGATAGTCGTATTAATCAAAGGGTTTACTTTTATGTCGAAGGGTTTACTTTTATGTTCATATTTTCTATCATTAAATAGATGATAAGATAAATCAAAAAAATGAATTGATTAAATATTGAATGTGTTAAATAGTCAAAAATAAATAAATAAATAAACCAATATCAGTGAACAACTGCCTAACTTTTTCCCGAGTCAAAAAAAAAAAAAAAACACCAAACTTTTCATTTAATAATCTAAACAAACTCAGACATTTTATACAAAAATAAATTTCAAACACAATAAAATTTTGATATGAAAAACAAAATTTATTAATTTAATAATTTAATGATTAATTATCTGTCTCGTAATGACGTAGATTAATAACTCAAATCCCAATAATTTTGATATATTTTCAATGTGAAAAAAGAAATGATTGATGTGAAGTAATAATTAAATGATTTTCTACATATATTAAAAATATTTAAAAGCGATATAATTCATGATTGTTAAAATTTGAATTGTAATTCTCTTATATTATAAGATAGACACTATAACTAAAACTATTGATGTAATAATCATTAATTAAACAATATATAGTTCTGATATCATAATCATCTTAGATAAAAATTTATTATTTATTAAATTGTATTTTGTTATATAATTAGTTACTAAAAATAATTTCAAAAGTGTGAATTTGCCTTTTTTTAATATAACACAAATTTGTCCTCTTTAACAAAAAAATAGCAACTAAAATATTAATAGCGGTTCACACTTTTTTTTTTAGTAGCATATAAACAAGAAATAATGTGTAATTAATGGGGCTAAGCCACTAGTTACTAATTGAATAATTGATGATGGTTAATTAGAAATCGTTTTAAGATTAAGTTTGGGAAACAAAAATTGCATCGCAATGGGTGTAAACAATTGTGGGATAGCGCCTTTGACCAAAACCTAACATGAACTTGTACAATACAAAAATAACATTGACATTTATTATTCGCATATTAGTATACTGATTTCTAAATTACAAGCCTCTAAGTCTGTTAAAATATATCCAATAAACTTTTTATTTGAATAAAATTTTTTAAAGATTCAATGTTATTTTTGTATCCAAGGAACTCTTTATTTTAAAAAGTATATTTTATGTGATAAAAAATATTTTTGTGGATATTTAAATATAAAGAGTAAAAAATTTTTATAAAGTTCATTGAGCTCTCTATATTTTGTTATTTATTTCACTTTATCCAATAAATAATTAATGTCTTAATTTTTTTTCACATTTTCTTTTTATCTAATAAGTATCTAATGTCCTTATTCATTTTATCCAATAAATATTTAATGAAATGAATAACATTTATTATTAATATATATCCTAAAAATTGGAGTATATATTAATTATTATTAAAATAAAAATTCAGTTCCAACTCTCTCAATGTAGAGAGCCAAACTCATTCTTTAATTTATAATTTAAAAATAAAGAGATTGTTGGAGTTATTTTTTATTGCATAACTCTTCATAGAAAAAAATATTTAAATAAAGAATCTTTTAGGGATGCTCAATTATTTCAATTTTCTATATATGATATTAATTGAAATATATTTGTTTTTGTTTTTTTATTAAAAACATTTTTTCTCTTGCATCCCACAACAACTATTTGATTTTATTGAAAAACTTTAAGCGTTAATGTTTATTAGATAAAGTAAAATAAATATTAAATATTTATTAGAATTATATAAAATTTTTCATTTTTATATTTAATTTTTTTAAAATACTCTTTATTATATACAAACATTCTTTAAAATAAAAAATAGTATTAGAATGCTTTAATCATACCAAGTCTATCATTTGCTTGAGTTTCTAATCCCTTCCTAAACTTCTTGCTCTCGTAAATAGCTTTATTTGGCTTTGTTAATATATTTTCTTTCGGCCAAAAAAAAAAAAAAAACAAGCCTCACTTGTGCTTTGCATATCATAATCTATTTTATAAATTTAGTCCTATAGTGACGAAATGTCCACGGGCCATGGTTTTGTGTATATACAAATAATTGAACAATTTATGATAAAAAATTATTTATTACTGTCATAGTGTTATATGAATAACATGTATTTAAATATTTTATATTTAAAAAATAAAAAATAACACATGTGCTAATTTTTATAATTATTTTATATATATCACTTATTTAATAATGAAGTATAACATCTACGGAATAAAAAATTATTTATTATGGACTTGCCACCCATGCTGTTCAAAAAATAAACAAATCTGAAGAGGATGTGGTTCAGAATGACGAAATAAACTATGAAGAAAACACATAAATTATTACATTATTTATTTTGTGGTATTGGTGAACTTGAAATTTATTCATAATAGTCGGTCAAATGCAAACATTGTTCTTTTAATTATTTATAATTAGTCATTTTGATATCTTATTTTCAATTTTAATCAATTTTACATATAATTTTTATTGTAAACTAATTAAATTTTTATAATTTTATTTTTAATCAATTTTACATATAATTTTTATTATAAACTAATTAAATTCTTATAATTTTATTTTAATCAATTTTACATATAATTTTTATTGTAACTAATTAAATTTTTATAATTTTATTTTTAATCAATTTTACATATAATTTTTTATTATAAACTAATTAACTCTTATAATTTTATTTTTAACCAATTGAACATAAATTGTTTTTTCATAAATTGTTAATATCAACAATTATGTGTACAACCAACGTGCTATTAGGTAGGGGTTAACAAAATGGTCGGTTCGGTTAATTCGATTTATTTTTTATTCAAATTTAATAAATCAATTTTTTTATATTTAAAATAGAACCGAACCTAAATTTTTAAAAAATCAAACTAACCGAATAAATTAAACTGAAATTTATGTGTCTATAAATCGAACAAAACCTGTAAAATTTTGGTTCGGTTTGTTTCGATTAAATTACATGTATTTACATCTAGTTCGATTCAAATTGGTTTGATTTATTAATTATTCAGTTAATTCAGTTTTTTTTGGTTTTTTTATCTAAAAATCAAACCGAAAACTGAAAACCAAATTTTTTTAAAATTATAACTGAATCAAATCAATTTTATTAAAAAATCAAATTAAACCAAATTAATTTGATTCGATCAATTTTTTGGATTCTATCCGATTTTAGCTCACTCCTACTCTTGGGTAAGTGAATAACAAAACAATACTACATTTTTTAGTTACTCATATTTTAGTTGGACTACAACACCGGCATGTTTTTTTTTTTTCTTTTTTTTGCTTATTTTCGTTATTATGAGATGGCCGCATTTCTCTCATAGCTCTACAATACATTACAGCTCACCAATGAAAAATCCTGCGAGATTTGATTGTGAAAAGTGTGTATTATATAAATTAAATATGTCATGTCTCTAATTCGTGTATGTATTTATATATATTAATAAAAAATGTATATATATAAATATACGAGAGATGATGTCTCATATTCATGAGAATCAAATAGTGGATTGATCCTCCAAAATCCCATACTGATTATCAAAAATCTCATATTGATTATCAAAAGTGCATATTTATGAATTATATAAGTTAACATGTCTTTATAAAATTGTTATAGTTTTGTAAATAAGTGTGTCTTATCTTTAATTTGTGTTTGTATATTTGTGTAATAATAATAATAATGAAAAAGAGGATCTTGCTATAAAACTATCCAAGTATTTGATTGTGTTTGGTATAAATAACTTTTACAACATTTATAAAATTTATTTATAAATCCACATTTTATGTATTTAGTATAAATGGAAATTTATTTTAAATTATATTTTATTAATTTTTTTTAATTTGTTATAATTAAATCAAATCCTATTAAATTTGATAAATTTGCAAATGAAATCTAAAATTATTTTTTTCATTATACCAAAAATATTATTAGTTAAAATATTTTTTTCACTTTTCTCTTTTTTCTTCTCTCTTCTCTTTTTTTATTCCCTCTTTTTTGAATTTTTTTATATTTATAATTTTTTTAAAAAATAACACAATATATTTTTATAAAATAAAAATATTTTATTGAATTGTACACTTAAACCAAACATAAAATTCATTTCATTTGAAATGAATACTATTTTTATTTTGTAGCATGTCAAACATAGAAATTTATTTACAAATAATTTATATAAAAAATTTATTTGCAAATGAAATGAATTTTAAATTAGAATTCAACCAAACAGAGTTAATGTCAAAATTTAATACTTTAATTGAAGAAAAATTTGATAATCATCTTCAAATCAAATTATGCAAAGAAGACTACTGGCATGCAAGAGGCAACACGAGCAATAATTGAATCGTTAAAATACTTGAGGCGGAAATATAAGTGCTATTGATTTTTCAACGCTTGGATTGGTCTGTGAACTTGAACCTCCACTAACTTCTTGTGACGTTGAAGTGGCTAGCATCATATTCACGTCTTTAATTATACTAAATAATTTTGATAATCTCAAGACTTTCCTCTTCATATGCGGGCTCTGCTTGTTGAGTTTTTTTTTTTTATTTTTTTAATGAGTTTGAAGTTTTAAATTATGTTTATACGGGTAGATCGATTGATCAATTTATGATGTGAAATTTTTAAATTTCTAGTTGATCGATGGTTTAAAGAAGACAATGTGAGTCGTTTCTTTTTTTTCCCTTTACATGCTTTCTTCTTCATCTTTCTTGTTTTTATTACTCTCTTAAGGATTTTGGTAAAGATTTATTAGTGGATTCCTAAGTTGCTGTTATTGTACTACTGGTGAGAGAAAAATTATTATTGTTGAATTAGATCAGTTTTTTTTTTTTGCACAAATTATATCTGAATTTTAGTGTTGAATTTTATTAAGGGATAGATTATTCTTGTTTGGCATTGGCATTAAACCTGAGTTTTGAATTTTGATATTAAATTTTGGTAAACAGAAATGATTATGCTTGTCGTACTATTGGTGTTGGTATTTTTATTTTGATTTTAGCCTTAAGCAAATTATAAAAGATGAAACTATTTAAGTTCAGTTAAGTGAACAAATTTGAAAATAAATGCATGAAACTTATATTTGTTAGATAAGTATTGAATAGATAAAAAATAAAATATTGATACTCAAATAATTAAAATAAATGTGAAAGATTAAAATAAATAATCATAAGTGGTTTATGATGCAATTTTTGTATTTAACTCATAATTGTTCAGTGAAATAATAAATAATAAATTAGTAGTAAAACCTCGACTCATGCATCCATATGAGTGGGCTAGCATATCAACTTCTGTTGCAGTGTCCGATTAATTTTATTGTTTGCTTATTAAAATTCAACTCAACAGTCAAACATTCAAATGCTAAAAAAATTTATTTGATAAATAACAATAATCAACATTTCAATTTAAAAATTAATGTTTAACATTTAAAAATATAACTAATTATTGAAAACTATTTTTAAAAATTTTTTAATATTAATCTTATATTTATCAATATTTACCATTATATAAATTTATATTTTTATAAAGAATTAATTAAAATATAGAAATAATTAATATGTTATACAAATTGCTCTCTCTCTCTCTTTCTCTCTCTCTCTCTCTCTCTCTCTCTATATATATATATATATATATATATATATATATATAATGAAATGACAATTACATAACATTTGTTATTCCATTACATATTTGATTACATTGTATTATATTATATTATATTGAATATAGCTCATATACATAAAGAGTGTTTTTGATTTAGTTATTATAGTAATTGATATCTAATTACATTAAATATTTGATATAATTATTAACACTTATAGTAATTTGTATGTATATTTATCAATATAAATGATGCTACCCTCACAAGTCAAAGATAAGGCTCAATTTAGCTTTATAAGGCCTCAATAGCGCGACTAATTATATGCAAATTATATCATGAACTCGTGTCTATGTTGTTTTATGGACTTGAGACTAAAATGCTCCATTTCATCAAATATCACACGTATAACTTATGTAACTCGTGTCTATGTTGTTTTATAGACTCGAGACTAAAATGCTCTATTTTATCAAATATCACACGTGTAACTTATGTACATTAGTCATTAACTTTATATCCATTTAGTATTATATTGCGTGTACATTGATATTGGTTTACATTTAAATTAGTGTTGAACTATATGTACATTGAAATTCATAAATAAATTAATGAAAAAAAGAACAATGTAATTCAAAACTAATGGACCAATGTATATGCAATAACAATATATATCAATAATTTTTTTTATAATTTATTATTTGTTGTTAGAGTACCAATTTAAAATTAATATACTTTTAATTAATTTGTTTTTTAGATTTCAATGTATATACAGTTCAACACCAAGTGCATATAATTAAAAACTAATGTACATACAGTTCAATACTAATATACGTGTAGTTCAAAATTAATATATATGCAATTAAAATCAATGTAGTTCAAAACTATTTGACAAAGTACATACATGAACAATATATATCAATAAAATTTTTTAGTATTTTTTATATTATTACTAAAGTACAAATTCAACACTAATGTACTTTTCAATAATATATTTTATAAATTTCAATGTATATACAGTTCAATATAAATATAATTGCAGTTAAATATCAATATATATACAGTTTAATACTAATGTATATGTAATTAAAAAATAATGTAATGCAAAACTAATAGATTAATATACATGTAGCAATAATGTACTTCAACAAATTTTTTTATAATAACAATTGAAAACTAATGTAATTTTCATTTATCTATTTTATAGATTTTAATATACATACAGTTTAATACCAATATACATATAGTTAAAGATCAATGTGTATGCAGTTTAATATTATTGTACATACAATTATGTTTAATAAAAAAAGATGACACGTGTGACATTTAAATAAAACAGTGTATATTGACTCAGGTTTATATTGCAATATAAACTTAAGTCCATAATATATGTACCCCTAATTATAAGTTTAGGTAAGTCTAAAATGAGCTTGCAGTTTATAAACCAACATTAACTGAATCAACATGCGACTCTTCAACATATGACTCATTCTAATTATAAAATGATAACTTTCATTAAGAAGTAAACTCCTAATAAAAAAATAAACTTTCATCAGGAAAGAACCAAAGTTCTAATCTAACATGGACAAACCATCCCAACCATTATATAAAAGTCATACCGAATATTTTATATGTATTATATTTTCACATTCACATATTTTACTTAACTCATACGATAGAATCAGTTGAACCTACCACCTCGGTATTTCATCAAGTAAGCCTTGCAACATTAATAAATATAAATTATATATATAAAATTTTGAATTTTTAAATACAAATAATATCAAACCATATATTAAGTTTCTTTAAAAAAAAACTTGTTCATTAAGCATTGATCATTGATATTATAGTTATTTCATTAAAAAATTATGAAATAATTAATTAGTTATAACTAATGGTAGCAAAATTGAAATTATAAATAAATAATTTATTATTAATAAATAAACTTAAACAATATATTTATCTTTGTTATTTATAAAAGTAAAACATATTGATGAAATCAAATGGAGCCTATGTTTACGAGTGTGGTGTTTAACGTAGCTGATCACACATCGGGATCATTGTTATCGTTACCCACCCCAGCAACCCGCTACTTCCCGCTTTATGTGGGTCCCAGGTTCTGTATAGACATATGATTGGACCGTAACATAAATAAACTAACCGCTGGAGCACAAACTTTCAAGCGGCGCCGCTGAATCTTCGGCTCCAAGCCAGACGCAGCCTTGAACCGTCAAACACCAAGTCGCCTCCACCGGAACAGTCTGCTCGCAGCCCAAGAGAGAAGCAAACTAACAACAATCCAACGGCAGACACTTGGTCTGTCCAAATTTGCACCAACGCATTCAAGGAGCAAAGTTTCTGGCGTGTGATTATCTTGTCTCTGCATCTCCTTTTTTAGTGAAACCAAACAACGGTGAAAAAAAGAAAATAAAATTTCCATGGAACTTCGCGTGAAGCAAGAGATCATTGAGCGGCTAGGCACGCTCCAACGGACTCCAGCCAACGGTACCGTTTCTAATGGTCCTTCGGCGTTGATCGAACTCAGCAGTAGTACTAGTGGTAGCAGCAGCGACTCAGACTCCGACTCGGATGACGGAGTTTTGACGGGAGCTAGGGTTTCTTTGAGCAGTGACGGAGTTTCAAAAAAGAAGAGGAAGCTTGAGGAGTTAGGAGTGGTGTTGCCGGTGGGGTTTTTGGCTCCACTTAATCAATCTCCTCCTCCGACTGTTGCAGCCCGACCGCTGGTGAATGGGAATGTGACTTTGACCGGTCAGAGTTGTAAACAGTTTTGGAAAGCTGGAGACTATGAGGGCGCTCCTTGCGGTGATTGGGATTCATCTTCGGGTATTCTTTCTGTCTTTGCATGATATCGTTTGTCCTCCAACAATGTAGCGTTTTTCTTAATCGTATAATTGAAGGATTTTGAGGACTATATTTTATTTTCTCCCTTTACATTAATTAGTGTATATATATTTTCTTTTCTCACTTTACATTAATTAGTGTATAGTGCTAACAATTTTCGAATCATGAAATTTCTTTTTGGCGATTCTGTTCACACATATTATGTTACAAAAGAAATTGTTAGGTCATGGGTTTTCTGAGCCTACGTTTTCTTCCATATCTGTGATAGGTTTGTTGCTGAGGTTTCTTTTTTTTCTCTTTATTTTCTTTGTAGTCAGGGCCATTGCATGTGTCCCTTAATCAGAAATGCAGGGGACGGGGGCATTGCATGTGTTGTTCTTGTACATGTATTTAGTGTGGACCAGGGAATCTTGCTTTACCTTTTCTGCCAATCAATTAGTGTTTACATAATTATGAAGAAATAATTGGTGTTACCACTTATACGGAGATGGATGTTTCATCATGTGATGGTTCTTTGTTTTCTCTTGATTAGGGTTACTCTCTTTACATTGTTGATTCGCTACACGGTCAACAAGTAAATCCATTGTATCAGCACACTGTTATACTTAATGGATAAGTAGCAGTGTAATTTTAAAGTTACATTGCCATCTTGATTTTGAGAGTACCTTAATTATTGGTCGTCATCTTAGAGTGTCATGCAATTTGGGAGTCTTAGTCTTGTCTTTCTACTGCATAATAATCAAGTATGCCATTTCGTGCCTTAGATGTGGCATTTCATGTTTAAACTGTAATTTCAATTATCTCTTGTTTCTTTATGATCTTTAGGGATGGATCATGTAAGAGTTCACCCCAAGTTTTTGCATTCCAATGCGACCAGTCATAAGTGGGCTCTTGGAGGTAAACTTTTGTAATCCATTATAATATTGATAAGATGTAATTTTGTGTTCTTCGCTTGGTTCAATGAACTTTCTGGTTCACTAAGCCACTCGTATTTGTTTTACTTTTGCAGCATTTGCAGAACTTTTAGACAACTCATTGGATGAGGTACATTTCAGACCATATGTCATACGTTTTTTTTTTCTCTATTGTTTGATGGTATTTCCCTGGTGATCTCAGGTTTGCAATGGAGCAACATATGTCAACATTGATATGCTTGAGAGTAGGAAGGATGGAAGCAGAATGATTTTGATTGAAGGTATTCTTCTTAGCCTTTTTGGTGTTAATGAGTATATTTCTTAGAGATATCTATTACACTTTAGTAGTATGGATTGGACACATGGACTCCTAGTGATGTTGCTGAATTTGACCTCTGCAGTTTATTGGAACTTATCTTCTTTTTCTGGGTGGAATTTTGTGTTCTTGGAAGAGGGTGGGGGTGTTTGTGTTTTCCTTGACCCTCATTTTAATCCTAAGTAGAGGATGCCTCTCTTGTTATGATATTCGTTCATTGTTGAATTTTTTAGACGTTGTATTCCCAAATTCTCACTTCCTTTTTGAATTTTTTTAACAATGTTAGGTTTTTATATCTTCATTATTTTTCTTGCTTTGGGATTTTTATGTTCATTTTTTATTGCAGATAATGGTGGTGGAATGGATCCAGATAAAATGCGACAATGCATGTCATTGGGGTACTCCGCAAAAAGCAAAGTGGCTAACACCATTGGACAGTGTAAATCATTGTTGTTTTAGATTAGCATTTTCATGACTGTATTTTTTGCTTGTGAGCGTCATTTTGAGTTTTCACACTCTTTTTGTCAGATGGCAATGGATTTAAGACTAGCACCATGAGGCTTGGAGCAGATGTTATCGTGTTTACACGTTGTCGTGGGAAAGATGGAAAAAGGTTTGATCTTGGTATTTTTGTTTTATGCAATTATGAGTTCTCTCCTCCATGAATAGAAAATATTCATTCCTTGCCTTTTGGCAATAAGACCAGATCGAGTGATTTGGCAGTGAACTCTGTCAACCAAACTTTGACAATTTTGAAATTGAAGGACGGTTATCACAGCATTTTCTTTTTTATTTGGGAGAAAATTTGTATTTCCATGTCAGCAACCCTTAGAAAAATTCCATCAGCTCTTTGGCAACACCAAAAATCTTTGATATATGCTTCTAAACAGGATGTATAACAACTTCCAAAATATATGAATTGCATATGATACTTCTTTGGCAGCACCAACCATCTTTGATATATGCTTCTAAACAGGATGTATAACAACTTCCAAAATATATGAATTGCATATGATACTTCTGTTGCCTAGTTATCCTTGTGATTATTCCTAGATTTTTAATGAAACTTTTGATGCTTTACAGTTTGAGCGAAGATTTATGGAATTTTCTGCCATATTGTTTGATCCACTTATGTAGATTTCAATTAGGTTTAGTTTGTCAAAAATGGGTTTGACTGCGAGTGTTTTCATTATCTCACATTGACTGCTAGTCAGTATTATCAGTCATCAGTGTGCATATCCTTCGCCTTTTGCTGTATTCCATTTATTATTTGATTGTCGGTTGTTGATTAAAATAGATAAGTTATGCTGCTTCATTTGTGATTTAATTTTTTATGCTGCGTGAAGTAACTGGATTATATTGCTTTTAGCCCTACACAGAGCATTGGATTACTCTCATACACTTTTCTGAGGAGTACAGGAAAAGAGGATATTGTGGTACCCATGGTAATAAACCAATTCCTATGTATTAAATAACTTTCAATATATCGCGATATATCTGTTTAAAAAATGAGGGAGTTAGATAAACTCAACCTTTAGCGACATTATCCTTCTCCAAATATAGCAAGAAAAATATCTTTTACGATGATTAGTATCATTGTCTTGTTGATTTTCAAATAGGCTCTTTTGTTTCATTTTTGCATTGTCGGGTTTGCTGGTTTTCGTAACTCATTTTTTATGACTTCAGACGGTAAAGTGTCACATTCTATAGTTGAGATTAAGTCACCAATTTTCCTGGTTCTGAGGATTGTCAACTTTTTTGATGATCTCATAGTTTATTTAGGGGAAAGAATTTGAAAACCATAATACCCCCCCCCCCTCACGGGTTACCACTAGGTAGGGGATGACAATTTGTGTCGAGACACATATATAACACAAAAAATGCTCAATTCGAACACGACTCGTTTAATTAATTATGTCAAAATCTTCAAACATAATACGAACATGTTTATGAAGCAGGTTACACGACACGGCCTGTATAATCCATTTAATTAATCGTGTAATGACATGAAAATACATGTTTAATCTAAAACATATAAAAAATTTTAAAAATTTTATATATTGAAAAAATTGAGACTAAATATTAAAAGTCTAAGTAAATATAAGGTTGAATCCAAAGATATTTTCTTATATATGAACTTATTTATTTAAATCATTTTTAAATGTGCATATTTGTATTGCGTATTATATGTTAACTCATTAATTTGATTATATAATAGTATCTATTGTGGATTAGGCGGTTTAACCTGTTTAAATCTACTTTTTGCTGTGCGTTTATGACTTGAATTTATTTATGCTAAACCCAAACTCCTGTTTAATTATGTGTTGTTTAATTGGTTTCTGGTAAAAATTGCCAGTCTTACCACTAGGTATGTTAAATCAGGCAATCTAAGTTGGTTGTTGTAATTTGATAATTTTCATAGTGCTCCATGGAACAAATTATGTGTTTTCTTCTTGGAAATTAAAGCTAAAGATTTATCAGTTCCTTACTCTCTCTTCATAGCTGCCTTAGTGGTCCTTCTTGTTGAGCCTGATCTTCCCTCCTAGGAAACCATATAATTTATTCCATGGGATTGCAACTGCTGAACGAGCGATCAAGAGATGGAATTTTTTTTTTTTAGGGGGGTGGGGTGTGGGCAGTGCTATCAATCATTGGTCTGATTTTTTTAGCTTCTGGAATTCCATCTTTTGAAGGTTAAAAAATGTGATATGAATTCATCTCTATCAACCAGTTCAGGTTCAAAGGAAAGGGTGATTGAGGTCTTTTGATTTTTAATTGTGGTGCTTGTTCCCGGAGTGTTTCTTTGTTTTACTTGGTGCTATGTTTATGGTTACCTTTCCTGTAGTCCATGTGCATGTTGGTTTGGTTAGAAAGGTTTCTAATTTACCAGTGACTTTGGGATTAGATTTAGAATTCAGCAGTTGTACTCCCATGGAGTTGGAGCATGGTAGGAGCCTTATGAAATTATATGAGACTGGAATTTTTTTTGCTTGAAGGATAATAGAGAAAACATTGCAAAATCGTCTTTCAAAAATATTGGTTTCTGTATTATTTTTTTCAGAGAGAGAGGGTGCTATGGGGGATGAAAATAGTCGAATTCAGTCACCATTGATTTGCATAGCCACATTAGATTGTTTGGCCTGTGATTGAAGAGCCTAAATAAAAGTGTTTTAAGTTATAATCTTCTTTTTTCCTTTTTCCTGTCTTTCCCTTCTTCTTTTATGTGTGCCTTAAAGATTTGTTCTCACATTGTCTTTACTTCTTTCACTTTTGCTCAAAGAGAAGCATTAACTTGACTTTCCAGGAAATTTTCTCTTCTCTTGTAGTTCCATTACAAGTTGGTCCATTTGAGGCATAAATAGGGCTAATGTCAACTTTCATTGCATATTAGTCAGAGGCTTGTTATATATGAATAGGAGTTGTGACTTTGGAATCTTGTCCTTCTTCATTGGCTGTCTTGGTTTCAGTTGTGCAGTCTGGATTAAATGGTGCTTCTAATTTAAGCCATTAAAGTCATTGCAATGTATTGCTTGCACTTGTCTTCGAATAGTTTTCCATGTTTTGGTTCTAGAATGTGGATCATGTGTTCTCTTGCTCTTATTTCATATTATTTTTGTGGTCAGTTTATGTGCTTCTAACGTTTACTCTTTTGTGAACTAAAATGAAAAGCTTGACTATGAAAGAATAGGGCGAGAATGGAACAAGATGGCACGGGTCTCTGTTGGTGATTGGAACAGAAATTCTGAAACAATAGTTCAATGGTCCCCTTTTTCCAGTGAGGCAGACCTTCTCCGCCAGGTGATTTTCTGTTCTTTGAAGTGTAAAGCAAGGTACTAAGTAGCATGCACCACTTCTTAGCAGTATAATATAGTGTTAAATACAAAATTGCTGTGGGTAAGAATAAGGATTTACTTAAAAATTAAAAAAGAGAAAATAGTGCAAGTTTGAAGCGTCAGAAATCCAATGAAGTGAAGTTTAGCAGGTGGTTGGTTTGTTGCATTTCTGCTTTTGATTTTTTTAATTGGAGATTGATCGATATTTTCTATGTTGCATACTCCTCTTCTTGACTGTTGAAAGTACAATTTAACCTCTAGAATCCCACATCAGATGAAAATAAGAAATTAAGCATGCTTATAAATTCTTTATCTGTCAATGAGCAGAGTGTTATTTGAAGATTAATCAGTTCAGTTGTATAGATTTCATTCAGTGCTAGCTTTATATTAATCAAATACATACTATGCCTAGAGTTGCCAGATAGTTGAAATTTTATATTTCTTTCTCAATACTATGTCATTTTTCAAACTTCTGGTTTCATTTTTTACTTTTATGTCACATTGTTTTCCAGAATCATTACCATATAGCCAGTAGTTAATGCATATAAGCTTATGCTTCATTTTTCTTTTCGGTTTGAGGTTTCTTGTTCAGCTTTATGGTCATCAATTGTATTATCATAGCCTTTCTTTTAATTATTAATACAGTGTTTTGTGTACTATTTAGTTTAATATGATGACGGATCATGGGACCCGAATAATAATATACAATCTTTGGGAGGATGATCAAGGATTATTGGAGCTCGACTTTGGCAGTGATCCTCATGTATGCTATCCATATCTGACATCCTTTGTTTACATTTTTTTTAATGACTGTTGTCAAATAGGATTTGGAACGTTTCTTAATTGTGGGGGTGATATTTGTGGTTTGGATCTGGCAGGATATCCAACTTAGAGGTGTCAATCGAGATGAGAAGAATATACAAATGGCAAAAGAGTTTCCAAACTCCAGGCACTTCCTGACTTATAGGCATTCGTTAAGGGTATTTAATCACTTTATGCTACTTTACATTATTGAAGTAAAAAAGTTAATTTTTTTTAATGCGTCCTCTATTTATTGACATTTTGTCCATCTGGTTTCCTTTCCATTCATTATTTCATTATTTTTAATGCAAGTATGAATTTTCCTTATTTTCGTTATTGGTGTCTAATTGGAAAACCTACACATTTGGTCTTAAGGGGTAATTTTCTTCTTTTGCATTGTGCTTTTCAGTTGTAACTAGGGGTGAGCATGGGACACACAGACTTCCTAACCAAATTGAATAACTGAACCAAACTGTTTCAGAACTGAAAAATCTCGAATCAATAGTAGATCCCAAAAAGCGAACTGAACTGGTTTTATTGATTCGGGATAGTTCCGGTCCTTAGATGAGGACTAGATTGAGATCTAAACCGAACTAGAACCATTTTGAAATCCATGAACTGAACGGATATAAATATATTAACTATATTAGTTATTAGTAATGTTTGTGTGTGTGTGTGTGTGTATATATATATATATATATATTGACAAATAAGTATCTTAATTATTAGTTTTACTAGTTAACCCATTCAATTAGTGTGTCCTGGTCTTTAAAAGATTAAAAATGAGAAGTTTAATTTTTAGCGGTATATTAAGAACTGAAAGAACCAATTACCCGAACTAGTACTGTCCAATACCAAAGTCCTGAAAGAACTTAAGAACCAAACTGAACCATCCTTGATGGTTTTGGTTTTCAAATTTCTGATCTGCAAAATTTTGGTTCAGGATGGAGATATCTCATCCAATGCTTTGGACCAAATTATGCTCGCTCCTAATTGTAATGCAAGGGGTTGACCTCAAATTGTTATTTCACATACTTGAGGGTTTAGCTAAACTTCCAAAGATGTAGGGCTACTGTACAAAAGTGTCCTTTAAGTTTTTGTTTTAAGGCTGAAAAATATGGTAATATTAGGATAATTTGAAGCTAATTTGAAGGAAGAGGAGTTTGAAGCTAAAAGAGGTGAAGTAATGACACAGTGATGAGTGTATGTCAGTGGTCATTTGGGACTTTTCTTGTTCTCTCTCTCTTTTTTTTTTTTTTTTGTCACCCTGGTTGATAGATTGATAAATAAGGGTTTTTGAGGGAATGAGAAGAGTTAAAAGTTTTTGAAATCCCACTGTAATTTATCTTAATTTTTTGTCATCAAAAGATATTATGAACTTACAGGTATATTAATTGCTTAGGAACCTGACTGAATACTGTAAACTGTAATGCCTAAACTACCTACTATCACGAATAAGGCTCGAACACAGTATTAGATCCAATCTAAGATCCATGGACATCTATAACAAATAATTTCCTGTGAATTGATAAATTATCGACATTGCACAAACAACTAAACTGGCAGGTGATGAATGGAAATTAATCTCATAAATAAGTTTTAGACTCACTATTTTTTATGTTGTTTGGAATTTGCGTCAACATATTCCTTTTGAAGATTTGGACTCAAGTTTCTAACTTTTTGGGACTGTTCCTGGGAATTTATGTTGCTTGTGCAAATTATTTGCAAGGAAGGTTTGAGTAGTAAATAAGTTCAACTGTGAATGGGTTGCAAGTAGAGTTATTCAAATTTAGGAGGCTTACCTCCATCTTTTCCTGAATAAGTGTCTTTGTTAGTCCATGACTTATGTTGATTCTGCTTAATGTCAACCTGCAGAGTTATGCTTCAATTCTCTACTTGAGATTTCCTCCTGGCTTTCGGATCATCCTTCGTGGAAAAGATGTTGAGCACCACAATATAGTGAATGACATGATGCTGTCTGAGGAGATAACTTATCGGCCACAGAATGTCGCTGATGGGGTTGCAAAAGACTTATATGTAATACATCATAATTCTTTTTTGCATATATGTTTCTCAGCTCATTTCAATCTCAATCTTGATGTTGCTTGGTTGTGAATGTTGAAAACAGATGGCGGCCATTGTGACCATTGGCTTCGTGAAGGATGCAAAGCATCATATTGATGTTCAAGGTTTCAATGTTTATCATAAAAATCGACTGATTAAGGTGCTTTTACTTTTAAAGCACTGCATCAAGTGATAAAGAGATCCATTTACTACAATATTGCATTTTTTTTTTCTAATTATACTATTCACAATTTCTCCTTGCTTCTTTGTAAACTTATTTTCCATGTCTATCCCCTTGTTCTTGTTTTTCCATTGGATTGCTATCCTCTTGTTCATGTTCTTGCCTTTCCAAACTGAGTATTCTTGAGAAATACGGTGTGGAAAATCCTTGATCATCTCATATCTGTGTGATTGATGAACCGGTTTGTCTATTATTTTATGGCATAGTTATGTGTTATCGGATATTGGCATATATCTGATCAATTTGTCTTAGAATATGCTGATTGTTTGTGTGTCAGGATTCTATTGTGCATTTGCTACATATATGAGTGTTCATGATGTTTATTCACTTACTCCCCTGTCAATGGGAAATCACAATTGTAATAACTTAGATTTTCTAAGGTAGTCTTTGGTTTAAATGCTACACGACTGGGGTGGAGGGTTTGTTGGAATTGGGAAGGGAAAAACTAATCCTATTGTTTATCTTATCTGATGGAACACAAAGATCAATCTCTCATTTTTTTTTATTAATTATGTTGTTGCATTACAAACCTTTCCATCCTCATATTGTACAACTTACACATTTTCTTAATGTTCTTCAAAATTATTTTTCATCTAAAATTTATTTTCTTGTTTGAAACATCTGAATGGTGAAAGTATTTTCCTAGCATGCCCCTCTTTAGTCATGAGGCTCAAAAGTATCTTCATGTTGCTTCTCATGACTGCTGAAGATAATGAAAAATTAATTTTTAGTACTGTTTAGACTAAGCACTGTTGTTTTTCAGCCATTTTGGAGGCTTTGGAATGCAGCTGGGAGTGATGGCCGTGGAGTTATAGGTATGCCAGATGTTTTAAGTTTCTTGGTAGCTATTACTAACTGAGTTCAGTATGAGAGGCGTTTAATCTCTGCTGACAGGTGTGCTGGAAGCTAATTTTGTTGAACCAGCTCATGATAAGCAAGGATTTGAACGCACAACAGTTCTTGCAAGACTCGAGTCTCGACTTGTACAAATGCAAAAGACTTACTGGTTTGTTTTTTGCCACTATTTCTTAGCTATCGTTATTATTCCTGTCATGTCTTGAATTGTTCCTGATCATTAGCAATGATTAATGATCATGCATTACTTTGTTAGGTCCACTAACTGTCACAAAATTGGGTATGCTCCACGGCGAAATAAGAAATTCATAAGTGAGAGTGCGGATGGAGGTATACTTTTCTGCTTTTAATTGTCTGCTGTCAAATGCATTGTTTTGTTGCAATTGGTTACTACTTGTGAATGCTTGCTGGTGTACAATGGTAATCTTGCACAATATTATCTTGGTCTTGTAGGATCTTCTCCTGATAACCATCCACATGCATCTTCTCAGTCAAAGAAGTATACTGCCTTGAATGGAAAGGGATCTTCACAGCCAGACAAACTCTTTTCTCTTGCAAACCAGAAAGGAGGGAAGGGATCAGAGACATTTACAAGAAACAGAGACCTTGGATGTGTTAATGGACATGTCTCCAGCAAAGGAAGAGACCTAACAAAGACACCAACCAAATCTGGAAGAAAAACAGGGTCATCTGGATTGTCATCGCCTCCTTTAGAAGATATCTCTGATGATGATGTGCATATTGGCCATCCCACTAGAAAAGATGGATTGCATACAACTAGGTCATCTTCAAGCTTAGAAGATACCTCTCCACAAGTATTCACACGATCCAAGTCAAAGGTTTAGTCTCTTAAAATATAATATTCTGCTTTCAGTTGGATTAGATAAATGATGCCAAGTTACTTGTTCCATTTATGAATATGGTTCCTTAAAGCTTGCAACTGTGTGATAATATCTTGATATTTCATTTCGCTATGGTGACTCCTTCCATCCTCTTTTGTGATTACAAAACTTGCTTGAATATTATCCTTTCACCACCTTTGAGCCTCAACTGAAGGAGTGGTATTATCCCATGATGTAAGCTCAGGTTACAAGTTTTATGAAGAGGATAAGAGACGAGAAGATTTAAGTGAATAGAACACTTGCTAGTTGTTAAATTACATACTTGAAGGCACTTCACAAAAATGCGGATGAAAAATGAGGATTTTCTTAATAATATTAGGTTTTAATTCACCTAGGATTTGGTGTTTCTTTAAATTCCCCTAAAATTTACCTCTTTGGTCATGCTTGACTTAGTTTTTGAAGTAATTGTAATTAGTAGTTAATTTATCTTTGATGCGTTAATACTGAATGCTGAATGGTGGATGATATTTATCATTAGAGAACTTCAAGGGAATGCATCATAATATCATCCTTTTCTACTTGTGGACATAAACTGATGTCATGGGTTTTATCATCCTTTTTCATTGGCACGTGCGTGCGGATTCTGTTTATGTTTCTGTTGTTAAATAGTTTCAAGTTATTTACAGGTCAGTGTTGTTGATCATAGACACCGTACCCCTTCAGAAAGCAATTTACGCACTGTTGATCAGTTGAATCAAGAGAACCATAAGCTGAAGGAAAGGTAGTTGCTTTTCCTCTGTATTGTTATATTCTGATTCAGTTTTTTCCTTTTAACTTCGTCGTTTTTCATTTGTAGATTAGAGAGAAGGGAAGTGGAGTTCCAAGATGAATCAGTGCATGGCATGCAGTGTAAGAAGTGTGAATCACTTGAACTACAGGTCTGTATCTTCATCATTTGATATTAGTTAGTGTCCTTGATTGTTGGGGCTGAATGGGAATCCAACTGACTAATGCATGTTAGTTGTGCTATTTGCAATGAACTACTTAATTTAACTGGAGGAATTTCCTATAGATACTCTTGAATGAACCTAAACCCCCATGTAGATTATGGACTAACCAAACCATGGTGAAACCATCTACCTAGACTTGCAACTGAATTGGTGACAGTTTTTAACAGCTCAAAAAATAACTGCTATTCATGTTGTGTGGCATGATGTTGTTGTTTAGTTCATAAGCCGTGTGTTGAACTAGATTCATACAAGTTGACATGGACCTATTATTTTAGCATTTTCCGATTGATGGGGGAGTATTCATGTAAACTGTCGATAATGTGAAGATGTACAGCACAAATGCGTATAGATTTCACAGGAAAAAAAATAGTTCTAGAAAAGATTTAGTCCTCAGGCTGTTCATATTATTTCATTTTCATTTAATTTTAAATGATATTCCTTCTGAAATTTGTTCACATTTTGTGATGCAGTTACAGGAAGCACAGCAAAAAATTGAGGAATTGAACAAGGAACAAGAAAGTCTTATTGATATTTTCTCAGAGGAGAGGGACCGACGGGACAAGGAAGAGGAAAATTTGAGGAAAAAGTTGAAGGTTTGTCCCATCAGCAAGTCCTTTGTTAATTTCAGCACTCTTTTTTTTGGATGATAGGCTATCTCACGGTTGCTTTTCCTTGCTAGGATGCATCTACTACAATCCAAGAGTTGCTAGACAAGGTGAAGCTGTTGGAAAAGGTGAAATCTCCAAATTACAGAGCTGCACGATAGGAGCACATACTTCCTTTTGGAACCTGGTTTTAATCATGTCTTCAGCACCTTGCACACACAGACGTAGAAGATAAGCATATCTTGGGCTTCTGAACGCAGGCATAGAATTGTTCATCATTTCATTGTGTAGTTTCTCTAGTTCGCCCTGCTCACCTGCTTTTTCTCCCTAATTTTGCAATATTTAGATGTGAAAAATTAGTTAGGCAAAGGCTTGAGCTACTTGATGAAAATATCCAACTGCAGAGTCCCTGACAGCTGCTAAATTTTGGCTTGGAGTGGCGCTTCTGTGCTCTGTTGTTAGTATGCTAGTGGGAGAGGATGATATTTGTAATTATGTATACAGTCCTAAGGTATACTATCTACTATTAGTGGTCTAATTATGTGTGTTTGCTAAATTGTTATTGTATCAGCCTCTTTGTGCATTATATTCTCTGTTAGTTCCTAAATTCTCGTGCATAATTCTTCCTCGGGATTATAACAGAGATTAGTGATTGGTAATTAAGATATGCTAATCATATAAAGAATTGAAAGGCTGCATGGTAAAAGATGTTGAATAACAAACAATCATTATCCAGATTCGCATGTTCTTATGCTAATATTAATCCGGTTGCTAAATTAATGTCGTGGCAATTGGGTTTAAAATAAGTGGATCGATTTGAGTGATTGAAGGAACTAATTTGATTCCATTTTCATTTCACCTTTATTTATATGATCCCATAATTATCTGAATTTGATTATTTAATTGGAGGTATGTACTATAGAGTCGATGGACATTAGTGGTTTTCTGTTCAGTTTTTTTTTTCTTTTTCATTAAAAACGGGAAAAATAGTGTGACGGGAGAAAAAGGAAGAATGGCTTGTTTGACTTCGGTTCAAGCTGGCAACGGGGATTCTGTCACTACCGTATCATTGGAGGCTAAGGTGGATATATGGTGAGGTTGCCCGCTGCGTCAGTCCCAGGTAATGATCCCTACACCGCGAACTGGTAAGGTAACGCTTGCAACTTGAAAGACTCTAGAAGCCATCTTTGATGATACCGGTGATCTTGGGCAAAGAGAAGATTTGCCTAAAAGATTTAAAGTTCGCCATCCTTATTGCTTTTTCTTAGATTTATCAATTCTAGCACAGCTACTTTTCTAAAATCTGGAAGTCTTCTCTCTTATTTGGATTATAACCCCTGTAAGTCCAAGGGAACAAAAGAACAAGGATTGTTAAAATAGGATGATAAATTCCTATCTTTACAAAAAATAGTGAAATCATCATTCCTCATGTCCTGAGTTAGGGAGACCCACATGCAAACTGCTGCCAAGGCTTTAGCACAGACTTAAGGAAAAGCTTGACAACAAATAGCTCCATCAATGATGCTGCCTTTAGCATTGTGGATTAAAATGGCAACAAAGCATCTACCATTGATGTTGCAGAATTTAACTGTTGCAGAGAACCGATAGGAGAATTATTTTGCCTTTGGACCACTGTGCTCCTGCAAGGAAAAATCAGATTTTTCAGGAGTTTACTTCATAGACAGCAGCTCATCTGCATAATAATCTCCCTATCTTGCAATGGCTATCAAATTATTATTTTTTTTTTTGAAAGATTAAACCATTCTTCCCTTCCAAATAGCCCATCAGCATTCGTTTTTCATGCTGCAAACACATCTACCAGTTTCGAAAATTTGATATAGCAGACGATGCAGGCACATAAGCCACCTGGAAGACAAACCTGTTAGAATACAGAGAATGATATTGAAAACTATTGAAAACTAGGCTGCTCTTCTTCTAATTTCATTACCAAAAGTTGCTATTTATAGCAGAGATAACACATTCAAAGGTATGACATGCTCCATACCTCAATGCCAACTACACCTAATGTTGATTTTTTAAGAACAAAATATCCCTGATTTTAAGGATGATCTTTCCTTTTTATCTACAAAAGTTAAGATCATCATTGTATCCAAAATTCAATAAACTACATCAGACATTAACTTAAAGATTTGCCTAAAGTGTCTAAGGCAAAGTCTCATTATCATAACACTCCTCCTTGAAGCTCCAAGATTCATTCCTTGATTTTCAAACCCTTTACTGATTGGTTTTTTAAATTGAATTTCAACTGTTGAACACCTTATTTTTTCTTTGATTTTGGAACACTTCTTGCCCTATTTTGCTGTCTATCTTTCTTCATAGCAAATCTTCTCTTGGCCTTGTCATTGTCAAGAGCAAAATGACCCCTTTCTAACTTGTTGCAGTCTCATGCGCTTTGGAACTCAATGGACTTTGCATTTCTGACTTATCAACAACACCTGAAACTTTAAGTTTGTAGTAGCTACTGAATTTACTGGAAATGTTGATGTTGAAACTCCTCCTTTCACCTGATCTTCTTGCTTCTCATTAACTTCATCATCCTTTTCATTTTTAGCACTTAAACTTAAAGAATCAAAGATTAATGGAAAACTTTCATCAATCATCTCATAATCATTTTGATGAAAGATAGTGCAAGAATGATTCTCAAATAGCACATAATAACCTTTCTTTAGTAGTTGAGGAACACTATGCAAATTTTAAGCTTCATACCTTGCTTTGTCGGAATAGCAACTGATCCCTTTCCTTCAACCTGAATTCGTTCTCCATTGGCTAGCTTGACACAAGTTTTCAAATTTCTATCCAAATGAGTGAATGAAGTTGCATCCTTGGCCGTATGACTTGTATTTATAAACCAAACTTGATTTTTTCTCTGAGATGTAACTTCAGTTGCCATGAATAAATGCTCATCTTGATCTTGTGGCAAATTAGTTTGCTAAACTTAAGGTTGCTTTTCAACAAGATTTGTTGATGGAGGTTGATTTTGTTATTGTTGATTTTGCTTTTTTCTACAAAACTTCTTAATATGGCCAAAAAGTTTGCAGAAATTGCATTGTGGCTTTCCTTTCCATCTACAATCATTTTCTAAATGATGGTTCTTTTGCATACACCACAAGGACGATATGTAACTCTTCCTTCTTTGATATTTGTAGAGGCTTTGTTTAAGTGAAAAATTTGAAATGCTCCTTCAACACTTTCATTAGATCTCATGGAAACTCTTTGTTCTTGAGTTTGTAACTTGTTCATCAGTTCTGCAATAAGTTTTTGCAGATCATAAGACTCTTCAATGACTGAAATCTTAGCTTTAAATTTTTTGGAAGACTAATCATGATCTTCTCCACAACCTTTTGATCAAGAAGAATTTCTCCATACAACCTAATTTGATTAACCAGGTCCATGACTCTGCTAGAATAAGTTTTGACAGACTCTGAATCTTTCATTTTCATCAATGTAAACTATCTTTTGAGTGTAAGGAGTCTCACTACTTGTGCCTTCAAAAGTCTTTTTGAGCTTGTCCCATGCAGCTTTAGGAATCTCTAAATCCATAATGGTGGTGAAGATGTGATATGTTAGATCTATATGAATACATGTTAAAGCTTGTCTTTCTTCAATTTCTCCTCCTCATGAGCCTTAAGTTGAGCCATGGTGGGATTTCCTCTTAAAGTTGGTGGATGTTCATCAGTTTCCACCACATACCATAGTCCTTGATACTTTAAATAAGTCTTCATTTTGATTGACCAGGTGATAATGATCTCCATTGAAAACTGAAATTGTTGGAGTAATGTTGTTGCTAGAGGAAGACATTTTAACGCTGCTGGAAAACTCTCACACAAACTCACATGTTGTTGATCATTTTCTCAAGTGTTTTAACTCTGAAAACACTCAGCAAAATCACACAACCCTTAAGAAGTGTAGCTTTGATACCATTATTAGAATACAGAGAATGAAATTGAAAACTAAGCTACTCTTTCTAATTTCATTGCCAAAAGCTACTATTTATAGCACAGATAATACGTTCAAAGGTATGATATGCTCCACATCTCAATACCAACTACACCTAATGCCGATTTTTCTAGAACAAAATATCTCTGATTTTAAGGGTGATATTTCCTTTTTATCTACTAAAGTTAAGATCATCATTACATCTGAAATTCAATAAAGTACATGAAACATTAACTTAAAGATTTGCCAAAAGTGTTGAAGGCAAAGTCTCATTATCACAACAAAACCAAACTCTTCGGATGAATGGACATAAAAGGAAGATATGTTCCAATGTTTCTGGTAGAGGGTTGGTATTAACAATACTTATGTTAGCTAAGATTGTTCCTGTAGACCCTCCATAAGAAAAATTTAATTTTTTGTGGTAGATTTAGTTTAGAAAGCCAGTTAAGTTATTTAAACCAAGAGAAGGTTTAGGGATAGAATTTGACCTGCCTAAGAAATTTTTGACAGCATTGTTGCTGAATTAACAGTAAAAATTATTGGGTAATGTTTGGTGAGATGTAATCCAATGCAAACTCAATGAACTATTAAACTAAAATTTTTTGATTACATTACATTCTACCAAACATTACTTTAGTTTTGTGGGCTGCTAAATCCAACAGTCCCTACCCTTCGAGGATGAGTTTAATAGCTTGGCTCTCCTTATTTGAGATAAGGTTTTGGGCACTAGATAGATCCCTATTCTCATTTCTAATCAAATCACAAACTCTATTTACTTCGATTATATAATAAGATGAAATTAAATCAATAAAATTCAATCATTTTAAACTGATTTTTTTAGATTAAATAAATGCCTTGATTTAGACAATGGAAAAGTCATACATGATTAAAATACCAAAGAGCAAAAATCACTCTTGCATTCCACATTTGTGCCTTCTCTTTTTGTGTGGTCGCCACTTAGCTATTACTAATACAATCCCATTTTAGGCCTTCTTTTGTCTAACCCCATCCCATTTGTCCACCAAACTCCACGACAAAACCATAACCTGTTTATTAAAAGTTGATGCCAGTAAATAGATTTTACTAATAACATGTTTTCAAAAATATGTTTCTTAAAATAAATTTATACAAAACATTTTGGCCATAAAACACCAAAATAATTACATTTGATAAGTAATTAGTTATTTTAAAAAATTTAGGAGTGAAAATATAAGACAATCCTCTTTGTAGTGTGGGTTAAAAAAAAAAAAAGAAGACAGCCATTAATGAAGAAAGTTGTGAACTACTGTACTAGTGATTACATGTCTATACGGTTTAAAAAATATTATATACTAAAATAATTTGCTATGATTTAGTTCAAAATTTTCTTATAGTACACTGTTATATTTCGAGAAATGTTCTTTAATTATATTAGAGTATATTTTTACTTTGGTGTTAGTTTTAATTAGTTATGAATTTTTGTTGAAGTAGGGTTTGAAAGAACCAATTTAGAAACATAAGAGCATTTATAGAAATAGTATTTTTGGCTTTCGCTTAGGATAGTGAATATTTTTACCTAATAATGAAAATGACTCTTGTTATTCTATTTGGTGATCGTTGACTCATAAAAATTAAAATAATAAATAGTTTAATTTTATCTAGAGAAAAATAATGAGATATAAAATATTTCATTTACTATGAATAGTATTGTACAATAATAGTCGTTGTATTATTGAACGATTCCTGAATGGATATTTACGTTATGAATGAATAGTTTTTAGATGAATTAACACTACAAAATCAAATAACAATAGTGTTTGAAAAGTCATTGGCGACAATAAAAGCTCTTAAGGTTCAAAAGAATTAAGAGACGTTCATTCCCTTGATCTTCGGAGATCAAGCAGTTATAGAAATAGTTTTGTTTTCTTATATTTTGGGATACTTCAATGCTTGTAACTGTTACAATTATAGGTATATGAAATCATTATCTTTACATTCTATTTGATACGCAACTCTGTTATCACTTTACACAACTATTATCTAACTGCTTTAAACTCTCAATAGCTATCTGTAATTTAAGTATTAGAATAACTATGAAATATACAACCTTTATAGCTCACGTTTATTGTTTCTTTGCAGGATCATTTTCTCATTCTGTGATCAAGAGTCATCGAGATAATATACGAAGTACATTATGTATAATAAAGATTATTTATATAATTATGAATTACAAATCTGTCGAATAAAAATGAACTCATAGATAACAAAAATTACTTTGAATTGATTAATGTATTTATATGATTTAATACGTAAACCATAATCACATTACTATAGGCTTCCATGAGAACAATAACTATGAGATAGGAGGTTCTAATACAATTTCGTTTTCAATGAACTTGATATAATACGGAACCCTTTGACTTTTTTTAGATTTACGTACTGATTCCTTTAAGGTTACCTTGTTAAATAACCGCATTAAGTATTTTCATTTATTTAGCAATTGAATTTGGAAAATAATAACATCTCGAAATTGAATAACTGACCCATTTTTAGATAAGGGGGAAGTTACATTATGAAGGTACTACAGAGCATCAATTGCTCTTGCATTCAACATAACTCTACCTTCTTTCTTATGTGTGGTCGCAACTTAGCTCTTTCTACTATATTAATTTCTACTAGTAGGATTCCATTTTAACTCCATTCCCATTTGCCTCAATACATCTCCTCATAAAACTATCCATGCCAAGAGTTAATGCCATTATTATTCCTCAATTCAAATCAAATCATGGAGTGATGATTCTCTACATACTCATGATGTGGAAGATTTTAGAGACTGAAAATTCAAGTAGAAATAAATGGTTCGATAAATTTACAATTTAAGCATTAATAATATTTCATGCATGATTTTCTTTCTTTTAATTATGTCTAACGATAGAGTGAATTTGAAACGTAGTGGGTTTGTAGTTGTAAAAGATGCAAACAAATTCTATAAAAGGTATAACTAAAAATTAAGAAAGAAACACAAAATATTATAAAAAAAAAAAAGAAAAACTTTTCATTTTCACCTTGTTTGATTTATTTTATGAAAAATATTTCATAGAAAATACTTTCTATATTTTCTTGATATTTGATAGGTTCAAAAAATTAATTAATATAAAATATTTTTAATTAAAGAGAAAATTAAATTATTTTTAAATTTTGATAAATTCATTTTCTTTAAAAATAATTTAGTTTTTAATCAAAAAATATTTTATGTTAAATAATTTGAGTGTGCTAACTGTCAAAAAAGAAAAATATTTTTTTGAAATAAATAAAGCTTTAAATACAAAAATAAAAAAAATATTTATTAATATATTTATTATGTCCAATCATTTTGACTATCAATATTTATTATTTGTTATTATGAATTCATGGCAACAATAGATAATTTATGAGATTTATATAATTTTTATTTGTTATGTATATTTTATTATATTAAATAATAATATTTTTAAAATAAATATTTTCACTTGAGAAATTATTTTTCACCAAACATACACAGCAAATTACCCCTTCGACAATTTTTAAAAAAATTTACGTACCAATACTAATCAAGGCATCTCAAAAGAATTTCACACTATGTGGTAATTTAGTTGGGCCATTTGGCCTATTTTAGAGACAATAGGAAAGTTGCATGTCGTTGAAGCCATGATTGCCATACTTGTAACAAATCCTTAGTCCGTATACCAATACCCTCGCATCCAAACAAACATAAAAAAATAAAAAAACCATTAAGAGGTAAGAGACCAAAGAGCCAACAAACCCGCAGTCTTCAATCATTAATTAGTATTAATATTCCTAATCCTTGTTCCTTACACTTCAATAAAAGCGCGTGGAGCTGAATCTCCCCACAAATTAGATTCTTAAATCATCACCGTAACCATCATAATTATATCCAAACCTACATTCCCCCTGTACCTAAGTCCTGCCACGTGCACCTTAACATTGGTCAACATCACAATTAACTCGGCCACGTGCGCATTTAACCATGGTTAGACCCAAGTATAATTCCTATCCATCCCATCGCATCCCATCCCATCCCATCCTATCCTATCTCTTCCTCGCCACACCACTATAAATACCACCACACCACGCAGAGTACCATGTTTCTTTAGCTCGAAGAACGAGACAAAAACACCAAAAAACCCTAATTCCCTCTCTCTTTCTCTTGCTTCTCACGAAATCTGAGTTGCAGTGTCTCTCTTCATCTAAAACGCACGCGTTTCGGTGTCGATTGTTATCTTTCAAATCCATTTTTCAGAGGTATATATACACACGCACGCGTATAATTATGTACAGTAGTAGTAATCGAACGCATTGTATATATTTGTGGTGGAGATATTAAATGCGAATTGATCGGCGATTCTTACGGTTATTTTGTCATTTCTGGCTTTTCCGATTCGGTCTGCCATTTTTGTCTGTTGGGGCTTTCTTTTTTTTTTTTTGGTTTTGTTTTCGGTTTCCCTCTCTCTAACTGTTGTGTGTTTCGGTACTGTGTACTGTCTGCTTTGTCGACACTGTTCTCGCGCAGTAAATTCCGCTGCTCCTATCGCTGCCGCTTCCTTCTTTTTTCCCATTTTCCTGTTTTCAAAATTTTCCTGGAAAATACAAAGTTTACTTTTTCAGTTACAGCAATACACTTTTCCCTTCCTTCAGCAATTTCTTCTTTTAACATTATCGCTTCGTTGAGAGAGAGTGCTAATTTTTTTTAAAAAAAGGGAATAAAACATAATAAATCTGCAACTGTTCGCGTTGCTTTTTGGTGTTTTTGCGTTTTTTATGTTAACGAAGCTGTTTATGAGTGGTACCAATCGCCGTCGTTTCTAGGTCTTTTTTGAGGTAAGCTCGTGAGCCTCGTATCGTAGCCTAAGGGGAGTTTATACTTTATAGCTACATCTGAAGTCAAATCTCAGCCACTTAATTTATAATCTGACGGTCGTGGTTTCGAGCTTTGTTTTATTTCTTTTTCTGAACTGGTGATGATGTGATATGAAAACGCGTTCTTTTATGCTGATTTCAGTAATCTCAGAGAGAAAGAGAGTGTGTCTTCGTGTCCAGTGAAACATCATGTCCATGTCCATGGCGGTTTAGTGCTGCGATCCTACTCATCCATCTATTTGACTTTTGTTTTCGGGAAAATCAAAACGAAAAAAACAAGTAGAGAAGAGATTTATAATTTTGGAAGATGAGAGCCTTTTGGAACTCCGTCGTTTTGGTTTTATGCGTCTCCACACTCCTCATATTCCTGCTTCCTTTATGCACAGGTGCGTCTGTATATTATTATTATTATTATGTATCAACCTTTTTTAAATCATAGACCTTTTCAATTTCCATGGATCTAGACATTCCTTCCACTTTTGTTAAATATTTCTATCATTGCTGTGGTGTTTTGGGGTTTGTTTAATGCATGGAGGACCTCTTTGTTCCCTTCCATATTCCTTTTGTTTTCTTCCTGTATGTTGTTAGTCCTTTTATTGAATGAATAAATATATCTCTTCATACAACATATATCTATTTCTTACTTTTTTTGGTTTCCGGTTTTCAGGCGTGGGTAATAGTGGAGTTGGTTCCATTGGATCGAGCAAGCCCGTTCTCAAGGGAGATAACTATACGGTATCTGCTCATCGAAAGCTGCTTAGACGCTGTAAGACCACTCCAATTTTTTTTTTTCTTCTTATTTTCTGTTTGGGGTTCTGTTGTGGGTTTTGAAATGAAGGTATGTGGGCATATAGATTTTGCTATTATGGCGTTATTCTTTTGGCTATCTGATAGATGCGTCCTGAAACCATCAGTCTTTTGCTTGCAATTTGTGTATGGGCAGCAGCGTCCATCGCAATGTTCGGCCCAGCTCAGCTGTGCCTGTATGTACGGTGGAGATGTCAGAGCTGCACGGCTGTTCCATTTTTTCATTATTATATTTATTTGCTCGTTATTGCTGGATGCTAACATGCGCTCCTGCCTATTATGGCCCCATCAACAGCACCATAGAGAGTATCTTTTTCATGGGATCCTTATATATCCCGTCAGGTTTCTATTACCTTTTCATTGTAAGCTCTGGTTATAAGCTTGTGACCGGTGCGTTTGTTGTCAAGTGCGCATGTTAGCTATCCCCTGTGACTCTATTTGACGATGTTTTGAATGGTTGAACTATTTTGATGTGTGCTCCAATTAATACCAAGAAAGTGATTTGCTCTCTAATCGAGTCTTCATTTGCAAAAGAGAGAGTAAGATGACCGAGAACCAAAATTCGCACATAAATAGAAAGCAGAAGGGGCTTAATTTAATTGTATGTCTTGCATGTCTCAATTAATTTGTCTGTTTCTTTTTGGCGTGTAATTCCTGTGATCCCCACCTCCAAAAAAGTGTATTTTGTCTGCTGACGCTTCCCTTATTGGTGGGTTGAATGGTTGTGGTCGCATTATAATGAGCTGCCAAGTGTGCTACTTTTTTTTTTTTTTTTTTTTAAAAAGTCGCTTTCAGGAATTCATTGTAAAACCCTCTGTTCTTGTTTGTATTTGCTTTGCACAGCATTGGCAATCAAGGAACCTGATAGAATATGGGGAGAGAAGTGTACGAAGGCCGATATTGTGATAAACCAAGGACCCACAGCTCCCCTTCCTAGCGGCATCCCTACCTATACTGTGGAGATCATGAACGTATGTGTTACTGGCTGTGATATCTCTAGGATTCACTTCAGCTGTGGCTGGTTCAGCTCTGCTCGCCTCATCAACCCCAAGATCTTTAAGCGAATTCGCTACAACGATTGCCTTGTTAATGATGGCAAGCCCTTGGTCAATGGTGGCACACTCTCCTTTCAGTATGCCAATACCTTCCTTTATCCTCTCTCTGTCTCTTCAGTCTTTTGTTCCTAGACAATAACTAAGACTGAAAATCAACGATAACATGTATAGCAAACCACGTAATTGATTCCCTATCATCTTCATCGGCGATAATGGGATTGACAGATACGTGACAATGTAAAATGTTTTGAATTCTGCAAATTGAGAGAGAACGTGCATATATATATATATATATGCACACAAGCTTGGGAAACCTTTCTTGGTGTATATAGAGGGTGTTGATATGATGCGAGAATTTGATTTTGGAGGGGTATTTTGGCTTTTCTTTATGCTTTTCCAGGATATTTTTGTAAGGGGAAATGATTTTAGGCTAAATATTCAATTGATTTCGTCGTCATTTATCTCAAGGTTTTCTATTTAGGTATTGTTTGATTTAATTTTAATTAGTCATGTATTCAAATATCATTTTATATGATTATAATAATAAATTTTAAATAAATTTAATATTTATTTTAATTAATTAATAAATTAATTGAATGATTAATTATTATTTTATTATAAATTAAGTAAATAAAAAATGAAATAATTTTTTTAAATTTATAATTGTTACGGAGGTAATTAATAAAGATTATTTATTAATTTATATATTTAATTTTATGTAATAAAATTTTAAAATAAAATTTATTAAATTTAAATTAAATAATTTTTAATAATTAATTAATTTTATATATATATATATATATATATATATATATATATATATATATATATATATATATATATATATATATATATATATTAAAAAATTTTGTGTATAATATTATATATTTTAGTGAGTTTGTTTTGTATATATTTTATTTTTTGT
>CATIWR010642652.1:0-28230 GCA_949677035.1 Omphalea diandra | reverse complement strand
GACAATGTGGTTGCAATGCCTTATCTAGAATGTTATCTCTTATAAACACTATAAATGCAAACATGTTGGGATTCAAACACATTAAAGGATTGTATGGTGAGGATTTTAACTTTTCTAGTGTTTATGATGCTTGTGAAAAAGGAGCTTTTGGTAAGTATTATAGAATGGATGGGTATTTATTTAAAGAGAATGCTTTGTGTATACCTATGTGCTTTATGTGTGAATTGCTTGTTAGAGAAGCTCATGAGGGTGGATTAATGGGGCATTTTGGGATAGCTAAGACTTTAGACACCTTACAAGAACACTTCTATTGGCCTAATATGAAAAAGATGTGATTAAGATTTGTGATAAATATGTTACTTGCAAACAAGCTAAGTCTAGAGTTTTACCACAAGGTTTACATATTCCTTTACCTGTACCTAGTGAAAAATGGGTAGATATTTCTATGGATTTTGTATTGGGTTTGGCTAGGTCCAAAAAAGGAAAAGATGTTATTTTTGTTGTTGTTGATAGGTTTTCTAAGATGGCACATTTCATTGCATGTAATAAAATTGATGATGCAACACATATAGCTAATCTATTCTTTAGGAAGATTAAGTGATTGCATGGTATTCCTAAAACTATTGTTAGTGATAGGGATGTAAAGTTCTTGAGCTATTTTTCGAAAGTTTTATGGAATAAATTGGGCACTAAATTATTATTTTCTACCACTTGTCATCCACAAACTGAGGTAGTGAATAAAACTTTGGGTACTTTATTGTGTGCTATCATTCAAAAGAACTTGAGAAATTGGGAAGATTGCTTGCCTTTTGTTGAATTTGCTAATAATCGTGTTGTGCATTTTGCTACATGTTTTCACCATTTGAAGTTGTTTATGGCTTTAATCCATTACTCCTTTGGATTTAATTCCTTTACCTTGTAATGAAAGAAGTAGTTTGGACGACAAAAAGAAAGCTGAATTGGTGAAACAACTTCATGAGAATGTACAAATCAACAACGAGAAGAAGAATTAACAAATTGTACAACAAGCAAATAAGGGAAGAAGAAAAGTCATTTTTAAGCCAAACAATTGGGTGTGGGTACATATGAGGAAGGAAAGATTTCCAACTCAAAGAAAATCCAAATTGCATCTACGAGGAGATGAGCCTTTTCAACTCTTGGAAAGAGTCAATGATAATGCCTACAAATTGAAACTACCCGATGAGTATAAAGTTAATGCTGCTTTTAATGTTAGTGATCTTTCTCCTTTTCATATAGGTGATGAGTTTAATTCAAGGACGAATCATCTTAAGGAAGGAGAGAATGATGCAAATCAAGTAGCCAAGCACAAAGATCCATTAGCAATGTCTCAGGGACCAATTACAGGGGCAAAGACAAAGAAATTCAAGGGGGCCATTCAAGGTGCAATGCAAGGATTGTGGAATAATATTTTCACTATTGAAGATGGCAAGGATTTGGACCAATTACAAGGGCAAATGCAAAGAATTCAAAGGGGCTCTTCAAGGTGCAATGCAAGGATTGTGGAATAATATTTTCACTGTTGAATATGGCAAAGATTTGGGCCAAATGTTGTTGAATAATATTTCCACTATTGAAGATTGCAAGGATTTGGAATATTTTCACTATTGAAGATTGCAAGGGTTTGGGTCAGATTTTGGGATTAAATGGCTTGAGTTTGCTTATTTAAATTTATGACTATTTGGGGAGTTAATTCAAGTTTTCTTATTTATATTTATATTTATATTTATATTTATTTAAGAGTTTAACTTTTATTTGTTTTTCGATTTTGTTTGGGATGTAACCCTATGTGACTATATATTTATTGTATCTCACTTATCAAAAGGACAGTTGATTTTTTTCCTACAAAAACTTTGTGCTTGTGAGATTAATTCTCAATTTTGATTCTTGCAAAAAATCACTTCGAACAATCATAACTAATTACTTTGATTTGTTTACAACATACCAAGGTTCTTTGGCACATGTTTGCCTTTGGGTTGAGATTTTTTCCTTGTTCGAACTTGATCTGGCTTTTTGAGGGAGTCGCTTCCAAACGTAAAGTTGTTGGGTCTTAAGGCAGGTTACTTGGAGTTCGCATCATCAACACTTGAAATAATTTAAAATTTTATAATTGCATTTCATCAAATATATAACCAAATAATTGACGTAGACATAGTAGTATTTCAAAAGATAACTTTTTTTATTCCACATTGGAACAGAAAAAATGTAAATTTAGTTTTTTTTATTTATATTTGCTTTTAGGCTTGTCAAGAACAAGAAATGGCACTTACTGACATGCACATGAGAGATCAGCTTAATGTAAATGGTGAAATTTCCTTCTTACATGTAAAATATATGTGAAGTCCAGTTTAAATTTATTTTTGCATTTTACTTATTTTATTTTTTACATCATAAAAAGTTAAAATTCTGATAAGAAAATTTAAATTACCTATAACTTTTATTTTTAAAACACCTAATGATAGTGTTACTATAACATGCAAATTGTAGCGCAATATTTTCTAACAATAATAAAAGGGAAAATTATTTTTTAATTAATTTAATTTTGATAAAAATTTAAAGTGGAGATATCATTGTGTTAAGAACAATTTCATTAGTTATCAAATTAAAAGTTAATTAATAAAAAAACTTGATTAAAAGTAATTAGGTTTGAATATATCACTCATTTATAATTCTTTCCTCAAACTTCCCTTGTAATTAAGATTAAATCCTCTCAATCACAAATTATAAAAAATTACTTTAATTTTACAGTTAGATTATCACATACTATAGAAAGGATGAATTTTTTTAAGTAAAATTAAATTGTTAATAACCACTTCATGTTAGAATTCTCATCGAATCTTATTCTCAGTTGAAATGAGAGTTAAAAAGGAGAGAGAAAAAGAGAATTCAATTTAACAACTAATCCAGTGGATAATCAGTTTACGTAATCTATTTTTATTTTGCTGATCAAGACTTAAATTTCTAAAAATCCTTATTTTACAGTAAATAATAAATTTTAAAAATCCATAACATTTAATTTATTTTTCTCGATGGATTTGAACAAATCTATGAATTTTAAAAAATCTCTCCTCTTAATGCTTCAACTTAATACTATCAAAATTCAAAAAAGCATTGTCTTTTGAAAAAAATATTTTTTTGAAAAAAATATTTTTTAAAAAAATTAATGAATTGTTTATTTAATTACAAATATATTTGGTTAACTAGCTTTCTTGAAAGCTTTAAATGCTAAAAAAATTTAAATTATTTTCTGTAAAACAAAGAAAGGCTTAAACAAAAAAAGGATGGATAATGGTTGCCAAAATGGAGCAAATGGATGGATCCTTTTCTTTGTATCAGCATTTCCAAAGGCCGTTAAAACGTCTGTGTTGGTTGATGTAAGATTTGTAGGACATCTCCTCAATGTGTGAGGCATATTTATAGATTTCGTTTCTGATTCATCATTGCACTGATGGTCATGTTCACTAGACCCGCTTCACAGTGGAGTCCATGCCCATGTCCTCTTCTCCATGTCTCTTTCCATTTCCACTTCCTGTCAGCCAAGTCGTAGATGCTTCTCTTGTCATATTACAAGAGAAGAGAATACCTTTTCTTTTCTTTTCTCTTCATTTATTTTCTTTTTCAATGCATGTCGGATAATCTTTGTATATAGTTTTGTACCCATTTGAGGATTTATCATGTACATGCTTTAACATGTGTCAAGATTTTAATGGTAAATGAGAAGAATTAAATTTAAAACTCTCCCCTCTCTATAAATAATTTTTAGAAATTATTTTGTCTGTTCAATTTTTAAATAAAGATATTATTTTAATGTTAAAAATATTTTTAATAGTATAAACTCATGCAAATTTAAATTCTATGGAATTGAATTGACCCATCGAGTCAATTTAATTTTAAAATTTTTGAATTATTTTTTAAATAAATTCATATTAAATAAAAACTAACACTCATGCATAAGAATATCACTTATTCAGATAACTATTAAATGGAAATCACTTATTTAGATAATTATTAAATGTGCGCACACTCATTAGTGAGAATTTCCATATTTAAAAAAAATTGTTATTGAGGATTATATTAAAATCGATCTTTGTAATTAAGCCATATGTTTATAGATTTAAACACTAAATCATTCCTACTTAAATATAGTGTGAATGTTACTATCAATTCATGATCTTAGAGTTGGGATATAAAGAAATCTATTATGTGGCTATATAAATATATATATATATATATAGAGAGAGAGAGAGAGAGAGAGAGAGAGAGAGAGAGAAAGACATTGACAGCATTAACATGAGTAGACATCCATGATCTCTTCAGAAGGATTGAGGAAATCTTGAGTGGCCCTATAAGAAAACGTTCATCGCTACTACCTAATCCGAGTAATGTGAGGTACAATGACGTATATTAAAAAAAAAAAAGCAGATGGGTAATTAAATAGAAAGAGGTGATTTAAATAGAAAATGAAAATGCTCTTTTGTGCTTCCTGATTCATAGGCCCTCCGAATATTTGTCTTAATCGAATATGACACCTCCATTTTAGGAAAGAAGTTGTGTTAAAATATGAAATTTATGGCTTACTTGCACCATTTAAATTTGCACCAAATGTATGTGAAATCGTCATGTACTTAGAATGTCAACCGAGTTAATAATTTCGTGGCAGAATGAGTTGTTGTCCCTATAAATAATAACAATTTAAATATACATATTGTTCATTGATATGATTATTGATGTAGTCAAATTTGGGTGGTGATGATGATTGGCATTTCAAGCCAGCTCACGGCTCAGCTCTACACTCTGAAATGAAGATGAGGTAATGTGCTGGACCAATTATTCGGCAGAGAGGCTTCAATTCAACACCTAGGCCAGGGAAAGTAAAGTTATTGAATTAGAGGGAAGGTGCTTGCTAGCTCAGAATATTCTTAAGTGAAATGTTGAAATGAGAAAATGACGAGAAACTATCTCTTTTGTAAATGCATTTTCCTTGAGTATTGAGCTTTTCTCTGATTGAGGGGTTATGACCTCATGTTTGTGGGAGTGAAGTCATAAATTGTATTATGAAATACTGACGTAGAAGTAATAGTTTCTAATTCGATCTGAATAGTCAATTCAAACTCATTAAAAAAAAAAAAAAAGAGATTCTAACTCAATTCGATTTAGAAAGAAATTCAAAATTATTCAAATATGAGATGATTTAAAATTTTTAAGTAAATCCAACCTTGCCCTAATTCAGCATGCTAATCAATCTAAATTGATTGGATTTAATCTTATTTGAATTGATTTGAAGGTGATCTAATTTAAATTTCAAAGTATTTAAAATTTAATTAAAAATTAAAATAATATTTTTTATTTTAAAAAGTAAAATTATAAGTTACCTTAACTGTAATTTAAAATTATGAGTGACCTTAATTGTAACTCAAAAATGATCCTTTTTTTTTTGTTGATATTTTGACCGAATGAATTAATTTGAATCCTCCATAATGGAAAATGACTCTACTCTAATTTATCTAAAAAAAATGTCATTTGAAACTAATATGATCTAAAAATAACTTAATCCGAAATTGACTCTGCCTAAATTGTTTGACCGATCAATTTGTCATTCTACTAATGGGATAGTTGCATTCCATAAGTAGAGGATATAGTAGAATAGGCTGCAAGCTTTTTCATTTATGACTTTCTTTTTGACAAAACGAGACTTGTCTTAGTTGACTTTCACTACAAGAAAAATCGAATTGTTTTGTTCTGATGAGAAAACTCCATGGGTGGCTTGGATATCCACTTTGTAGAACTATGTGAGGATGACAACCCAAGAGGGGAGAGTGAATTGGTTACTTCTAAAATTAAAGAAGTGAAAGGAGAAGAGAAAATTCACCGTGAGAATTTATAGTAGTTCAATCAATAATGTCTACATCTACTCTCTAAGCATCCATTTAGACATTTCACTATCTTTTATAGGCTAAGATACAATTTATTCTTTTATGGTTTAAGGATGAACTTTTACAATTCTTTTTTTATAAGGATCAAAATAGATAAACCTACCTATTAGTATTTTTAAAAGACCAACACTAACCTTAACGACTTCACAAAGGATTGAAAGCATAACACTAACCTTAACGACTTCACAAAGGATAAAACTTCAATGAGTATCTAAACCTCTAAAATAGGAAGTAAATGTAATTTAGTGCGTAAAAAAGCCTATCTCACTAATTCAAGTTTAGTTACAAATTCTCATAAAAAATCAAGTTATCCAAAAATAGGGAGTTGAAGCTCAAACAAATATAATGACTTTCTCTAGATTTCTAACCTTATAAAAGATTTATAAGGTCATCTATTTCAAGGAAAGCTCTTAACAAGGTAGCCAGTAGACATAAAAAAAATAATTTTGACAACTTTTAAAAAAATTAGTCATTATATAGTGAATAGTAGGTTGTTGTTTGAATCGTTGGTTGCTGCTTGAATCGTTGGTTGCTGCCAACTTGTTTTGGTCATTCCCTTAGACCATTCACTAGTTGATGGGTCGTTCAACTTTTCTATATATATTTCTTCAACTTTCTTCTTGTCGAATGGGGTCGCTCACTTACATTGTTCTAAAGCAAGCTAAATCATTTCAACCTTTCTATTTCAAAGTCTTCAGTTTTCTTCACGATGAATGGGGACATTCACTTAGGCCATCTATAATATTTTGGACCATTGAACGTGGTCTACTTTTCCTTGTTGAAATTTTTTCTCTTTGAATGGTTGTTCCATTCTTTGAATAGGCATTTCATTTATGCACATGATATTCCATGTATGCATGGGCATGTTGATAGGGTTGTTCATTTCATGCTTAGGCTATTCAATAATTTCTTAAGGAGTTCATGGTTTTTCTTCTTCTTGGATGTTTTACTTCCATCTTTAAAGTATCTTAAGGGCTAAAACCTTCCCTAATTGGGTATTGCCTACTCCTTAAGTGCTTTTCCTTTGTCTTTAAAAGTATTTAAAGGGGTCAACATCCCTCCAAAGTTCTTAAACCTTCTTAAGGCTAGATACTCAAAAATTTGACTCTTATTTGGACATGTCTTTTAAAATATTATTTATTAGGAGTCAATAATACTCTTATACTATTGTAGAACCTAAAAGCAAAAATACTTGATGAAAGATTAAAACTTCTCAAAGTTTGTTATCATTTAAACATGTGACTAAAGCAAGTGTCTTATCAACATTAGGGTCATATAGTTAACACACCTTATTTCTCATGCCCATCATAAGTACAAGGTGGACTTTTTGCTAGGTATGGCTCGGTGTCCTTATGAGATCAAACTCTTGGTCTATGATTTGTTCATGAAGTGTTAATTTGGCAATTTTGATGGATTTGATCAATCCCATGTCAACCAATAATTAGTCCCATTTTACGAACTATGGAAATTACATAACTATAATAAAAGATAATCTATATAACTATTTTAATATATATAATTCTTAAAATGATTTAATTTAGATACTTATAATCCTAAATTTGAATATGTAAATCTTATCATTCTTTTCTAAAGAATTTTAGAAAAATATATTTGCCCTACGAAGAATTATTTAGAAAGCACAATGATTTTTGAGAAAAATATGGATTTTGTCCATAAAATAAATAAATGTACAACTTTATTTACATATATAATGATAGTAACAATACATTAAGAAATACAAAAATATCAAAAAAAATTAAAACTTATTCATAATTCTTTAATCGGAATTATTGAGCACTTTGAATTATAACTAAGTGGAAAATGTATTCAATTAACTAATTAGCAGAACCATAAACAATTTTTTGGTATTTAAAAAAGTCTAATAGCTTTAATATTATTAATAAATTAAAGCTTGTTATAGAAAAAACTAAAAAAATTCAAAACACAACAAAAAAATTCAGAAAGAAAGAATAAACTTTCATGAAAAATATATTATTCTAAAAAAGATAATAAAAATAAAATACAAAAATATTAAATTGTACCTCTAAATATATAAAAATGATAAATCTATTATCTAAATATAATAATTTAGTCAAATTTAAGGTAATTTCTTAAACAAAATAAAATACAAACAAACTCCCAAGATCTAAATAAATACACTAGAATAACTCAAAAATAAGTAGGTCTAGATTTATTCAAGAAAATAATAAATGAAATAACAAAACTCTATTTTGTCAAGAATGAAAGGAATCCAACACACTAGAGATAACCCACCCTATTTAGTTAGGATTGTGAGGAAGACAATAGGCAAGCCACCTTATTCTAATGACTAGAAGGGACCCTATTTTGTTAGGAATGAAAAGAACACAACACAACAAAGAAAACCCATGCTATTTTGTTAGGATTAGCAAAAAGATAATGCGTGAGTTAACCATTCTATTTTGATAGGATTTGAAACAAACCAACACATTTGAAGGAAAACAATGGGGCAAGCCAACCTATTTTGATAGGACTAGAAGGAATCCACCCAACATTCTAGAGAGATCCCACCCTATTTTGTTAGGATTATGTTACCCCTATGAATTTTTTAAGGTAAATTAATGACTAGAAGCTTGTTGCCAGATACTATTAGTATCATAAAAGTTTGAACACTGATTAATTAACCTGATTTAATTGGATTTTGATATATAGGTAATAAGTCATCAATCAAACAAATAAGTGTGTAGGTATGAAATTGTCAACTTAAGTGGTATTTAGCAGAAATCGTTAACCAAAAAAAATAGAATAAAAAAGAAGACAACAGGTTTGGAAAAATAGTATTGTATTGCTGTTAAAATTAGAAGAGGCTTTACATAATGACTATAGTTATGTCACGACCCGAATTTCAAATTGTGTTGGCACTGGAAAATGAGAAAGTTTAAGGTCTCCAGAGTACCTGAATTTTGAACCATCCTGGTACTGGGAAACGAAAAGGTTTAAGGTCTCTAAAGTACCCGAATTTCAGACCGTGCTAGCACTAGGGAACGAGATGGTTTACTAGTGGTCAAAGCCCTTTTATAAGTTGTCTAATACCTTGAATCTAAAATTTATACTTATTGGCTCATAAACCTTACTAACTTTCATTTACCCCTCTTTAGATTCCTAAGATAATATAAATGGGAGTTAAGGATTTAAGATAAGCTTGATCCTAAACATTTCATAAAAATACTTTCTTATATTATACTGTAGCCATTTAATTCATTTCTTATCATGTGATAAGCGAGAGTGTCTAAACTCACTAGCCAATTCCTTTTTATTCTTTCTTTATTTACTTTCATTATATATACATCATTGAACATAAAACTCTCTCATTTAGACAGTCCACTTAAGATCACTCTAGTTATAATATTCCTTTCATTATCATAAGCATTCAACATTTATCTTACATGGGCCATAGATCTTAGTATGCCTCAATATCATTTTCATTAATCATGCATCATAACCATTTTACATTATATTAATCTTAGACATACATATATTACAATATTCATAACTTACACTTTCTGAAGATTACTAAAAATGCAAGATATAACTTAACATTTACTTAATACATTATAACTTTTTCAATTATACATATACATCATTATTGTAGGTAACTACAAAGAAACAATGTAGTGCCTTGATAATATATGATACATTACTTAAAACATTCATTTATAACCTTCAATCTTTAGCCATTAATCATGATATTAATTTTATGCTTAACCTGTAATATAATTTGAGAGGGATGAGCTCGTTATGGAAAAAGCAATGAGGAATTTATATTATCTATATGCATTCTCACATGTCTTCACATTAATACATCTCTAGCTACACGGAAAATCATTTGCATATCGTTTACATAGTAAAACATTATATATGTAAATAGTTAAGTCCATGGGAATCCTTAGTTTACTTATCTTTCTTGTACAGGAGAGTTGCCTAACTAGATGCATCTTTCTCTTACATGGGAGAGTTTTCTCACCAGTCGTGTCACACATGCATAACATTTCATTTTCATATATTAGTCATATCACCATTGCATAGCCAACTATGACTCTTTAGATTTTCACTTCTTCCTTGAATTACCCTCATATCATAAGGCAATTAACATTTCATTCATATAACTACATATGACTTTTATATCAACATAATTTGGCCTCCTATGGCCTATATATAAATTAATGATGCGTGTATGCAATAGACATTAAAAGCCATAATAAAATACCTCAACTTTCATTGCTAGCCTTAGCTCTTTCTTGCTTTGGTTTTGATCCTTTCCTATCTCTTTGCCTTAGCCTCACTTGCTCTTAGCTTTATCCTTACTTGCTCTTGATCATCTCATCCACACATATGCCTAAGCATAGACGTCCATTACATTATTACTATAACATCCAAAATATGGAGAGTTATTTAAACTCATCCATAAAATACATAACATAAACACAACATATATCTTAATGGAGCAAAAGCTCTTATAAGGACAATGATGTCATAAACATCAATCAAGCATCAATCAATCAAGATACTTCTACATCCACAGATCTTAAAGTCCATATCCCTTAGAAAATGAGGTCAGGTGTAAGTAGATTGGAAGAGACCAAGCACACTAGAGAAAAATTTTCATAAGCTTTACGAGAAGCATACTTATTTTATTAGTATTTATGAATAAAATCATATCCAAGTTAACTCGCTAATCTTTAAATGAACAATTTATAAGCCTAAAAGGGAGTTTTGTGTAGCTCAAATTAGGCTCATTTATTAAACAACTTTTACAAATTAGTTTCTGTTTGTTTCATTAAAAATTATTTTTTAGAAAAAAATTTTCACATTTTTCATGTTCATGAAAATTAATTAATGGAAAATATTTTTTTAGCCAAAAAGAAAAGTTAGTCATTTCTAAAAAAATATTTTCTCTTTTTGGAAAATAATATTTTTCAAACTTTAACAAACTCATTCAAATGAGAGTGAATCTTTTAAACTCATATTTATTGGAGAACTTATTATCATCTATCGTTCTTGATTATAAATTTCATCACTAATCGTTGATGGTTGGTGGAGCTTTTATTATTTTTTATTTTTAATATAATTTTTCTCATATAAAATAATAAATAATATATATGTAAAATTTTTATGGTTTAAATTTTATTATAATCTTATAAGTCAAAGAAAATAATATTTTTTGGTATATTCTAAATACTAGAAATATCTTTTTCAATCTCACAAAATATTTTTCATAAAATAAATAGAGCATTCATGATTTTACTAAGTTGAAACAAAATGACTTTTAATAATTGATGGGCTAAATTGCACTTCTCATCCCTAAACTTAGGGTTAGTTTTATTATTGTACCTATACTTCAATTTGCAATGAAAAAATATACCAACTATTATTTTGTTTTAACAATTATCCCTGACATATTTTTCTGGCATTTACCTCGCTAGAAATCCTACATGGCTTCTATTTAATGTAACTTTTAGTGTTTTAAGGTGTCACATCAAATGAGATTCTCAACTTCAAGTGTTTGACTTAATTCATTTCTCTCTTTGCTTATGTTTTAATATTGACTGCAATTACGGAGAATAAGGAGAGAGAAAAATAAATTAAGTCAGACATATGAAATTGAGAATCTCATCTGATGTAACACCTCGTGACACTAAAAATAACATTAAATAGAAATCGTGTAGGATTTTCAGTGAGGTGAAGACTAAATGTGGCAGAGACTATTATTAAGACGAAATAATAGTTAGTATATTTTTTTTATTACAAGTCAAAGTATAAAAATAATGGTGAAATTATTGCTAAGTTTAGGGACGATGTGCAATTTAGTCATAATTGATGGGATAAAGTAAATGTCAAAATAAAAACTTTGTGAGGTGTATATAAGTTAGGACCTATAAATATATTATTTTATTGTTTTGGTTTAAGATATATCATCCAGCTCAATAATTAAGTTTCTCACAAATCTATGAAAAGTTGTCTCTAGTGTGTAGGATTCCTTCCAATCCTAACAAAATAGAGTGGGTTCTTTCCAGTGTCTGATTAGAGAATTTAATCAAGAAGACAGATAAAAATTAAAAAAAAAAAAAAAGGGAGAGGCAGGTGTTATAGAAGCACAATGGTTGAAAATAGAATAATTGATGTTATATGCAGAAGATACCTTGGCAACTTTATCTTTGACAAATCAAAATCACCACGACACATTTTCAGCATATTTGGCGTTGCTACTAGACAAATCTGAAGTTGAAATTAAAAAAATAAAAGAAATTTTTTATCATATGTGATTATGGATTTTCGAATATAAATTTTATAAGAAAAATTATTATTAAAAAAATCTTCAAAAAATAAGTTTTTTTCAAAATTAAATTTTATACTCGTAAAATTAAAATTAAAAAAATTATAATCAATTAGGCGAGAAAATCTCTTCTATTTTTTTATCTTAAAATCAATTTTTTTTTTCAGTGGCAATACCAAACATGTTGTTTGTGCTTGAGTAATAATTTGAATTAACAGTAAGATATGTAGCATTAATGTTATCGCATTACAAGATAGGTGTTCTGGTGGGATTGGCAATTCCACCATGTACATATCACAACCATTTCAATTCAGAAATCATAAAAAGCAATATAGAGAAACATTCCCTTGTTTCTTGAAAACTCTAAGAGACAAAACTGTTTGTCTATATTTAACTTGCGATCAACAACACACACGCACAAACTATTTTATTTACTATATTATATAATAATCTAGATTTTATTTTAAATTAAATGACTATTGAGTTTGACTTAAGTATGGAACTCAATTTAATATTTTATTTTTTTAAAATGCCTTTAATATATGTTATGTTATCTCTAAAAGAATTTTATAAATATGACTATTTAAAAAACTTATATAAGTAAAAAAATAAAATAAATTTCATATATATAATTATTAACATTTAAAAAATATTTTTTTAAAAGGAAAACATTGATTTTGGGAAGAGAGAGAGAGATGAGAGTGAGGAATAAAGAGGTGGGGGAAAAAGGAAAGAAATAGAAAGATAAAAAAAAAATAATAACAAAAGAAGATATGAAAGAGAAAATATATTTGAATCAATGATATTTTTATCAATTCATTTGAAAATTCTATCATTTTTATAAAATTTGACTTCGTTATAATTAATTTTATAAATTTAAGGAGATAAAATTTTAAATGAATTTTGCTTTATATTGAATACCTTAAATTTAGATTTATAAATGAATACCATAAAATTTATAAAATTTATTTATATCAGGCACTAATCTCTTACTTATTGCTTAAAAATATAAGTCAAGATCAAATTAGTCATAATAATTTTTTTCTAAATAAGAAAAATATGGATGCAAATGAGTCGACTCGAACTTCTATTAATTTAAACTTATTTCATTTATTAACAAGTGAGTTGAGCAGTATCGAGCTCATAAAAACTCACGAGGTAAGTTGAACTCAATAATATTTATTCTAAATATTTTAATAAGTTTTTATTATATGTAATAAAAATATATAAATTTTAGACATTATATTATAGTAATATACTACAAAATTAAATAAAAATACCATTTTTATATATTTTTTAATAAAAATTCTTTATAATGAGTATATTATGTGTTAGTAAATAAAATTATTAAAATTTAGAATTTAAAATTTAAAATAGTATTTGTAAATAAAATCATATACAAGTTAACTCATGAATCTTCAAACTAACCGTTCACAAGGCTAAATAAGAGTTTTGTGCTATTAAAAAAAAAAGAGACTTTTGTGTAGTTTGGATTTGACTTATTTATTAAATTAACCTTTACGAATGAGTTTTCATTTGTTTCATAAAAATTTATTTTAAAAAATATATTTTTTTTACATTTTTTGATATTTTCATAAAAATTAATTAATGAAAAATATTTTATTAGTTAAAAGAAAAAGTAAGTTTACATTTTCAAAAGAGAAAATTATTTTTCAAATTTAAAGATCTTTCGTGATAATCATATAAATATATGTTCATTAAAAAATTATTATAATCGTGCATTCTTAATCACTGACATTAATGCCAATTACCAATAGCCCGTTGAGCTCTTAAAATTTTTGTGTTTATAAGGTTTTTTATATTAAATAATAAATAATATAACTATAAAATTTTTATAATTTAAATTTTGTTATAATCTTATAAATTAAAAGAAAAATAATATTTTTGATATATTGTAAACACAAATATTTTCTTTAAAAATATTTTTTAAAATAAATTCATAAATAAATTATTTTTTACAAAATAAAACAGAGTCTTAATGAGTTATTATTAAGTCTCAATAAATTTTATAAGTGTTGAGATAAAGCACATGGTCATTATTCTACATCAAAAGAAGAAAAATTTTATGAAATGCATATAAATTGAATGGATCCAGAAATTCATTGCCTTAAGATTTTGAGTTAAGACGTGATATCCAATTCAATAAATATATTCCTCACAAAGTCGACGAAAAGTTCCTAGTGCTAACAAATGAGATGGGTTCTTTCTACTTTGTTGGATTCCTTCCAATCCTAACAAAATAAAGTGGCTCACCCATTATCTTCCTTGCTGTGTTCTTTCTAATGTGTTAGGTTCCAACATGATTCACTCATTGTCTTAAGATTTTAAGTTTGTTGAATTTCTCCCCATCTTAATAAAATAGCGCAACTCGCCCATTGTGTTAAAGTTTTAAGTTAAAATATAACGTTTAGTCCAACATAAAAAGTTATCTCCTAATAGTGATTTTCAACGAATCGAGTTGACAATCAGCTTTAACTCATTTCCACGAGAAAAAAAAAATATAAATATAATAATATAATTAGAGTGGTGAATGGATTGTTCGAGTCCTCCGGATTGGATCATTTTTTGGTCATGTTTTTTTCAGCTCAGTCATTTTTAATTGAGATGTTTTTGATTCGCTTGAGTTTAAAGGTGGCAAACAAGTTAGGTCATGTTGTTTCGGATTGGGTCATTTCAGATCAGGTCTAGATCGCTCCGAATTTCAGACGAGTTCATGTCACCTATCAGGTCGTATATACAGAAAGAATTTTGAGTTCAGATTTACTCTTAAAATTAATATTTCGGGTCAAATCATTTATTATTAAATTTTAAAATATTCATTTGAATTTTTTTATCATTTATGTAATATTTTCTCATATTTTTTGAGAGAGAAATAATCATTTTCACTTAAAAATTATTTTTAGTAAGATAGATTTTATATAAAATGAAATTTGATTAAAAATTTTTTATTTTTTTAAATGCTCAATAAATTAAATATAATTTATTTTTTTAAGCAAATAACTATATATAATTAAAACAATTGAATTAAGTCCACATAAAATTATATCATATATTATAATTTAAATTCATTTAGAGACAAACATATAATGTTCAATTATATGTTTATTTCTATCACTTGCCCTTGGCTTTATCCTTACTTGCTCTTAATCATCTCACCCACACGCATGCCTAAGCATAGACGTCCATTACATTATTATTATTATAATGTCCAAAATATGGAGAGTTACTCAAACTCATCCATAGAACACATAACATAAACACAACATATATCTTAATGGAGCAAAAGCTCTTATAAGGACAATGATGTCCTAAACATCAATCAAGCATACATGTAAACATAACATTCATTAACTCTAGCTTATAACATAACTATCATACTTCATACTTAGCTCATTGTCACCATTTTCCTTTTATCTCATTCATAATATCAAAATTAACATCATTACTAAATCATGTCGAAATACATAATTATAATCTTTAAGTCATTTCATGATCATCAATTTATACTTCTAAATTCATCAACATACTCATTTCTCATCATAAACCATCCATATACTCATTAAGACATTCTCGTATGATCCTATCCTAAATAAATGAAGAACATTTCCTCCATTCACATATAACACTAATCATAAGGTCTAGAGTGTCCAACAATATCAAGAAACTTAATTTAACGTCAATTATTTTTATAAACATAATTCATTTACATAAGGACTTCATAAAACCCATTAAGACATCAATATTTCCTCTATCTCAACCAAGGTGTAAAACACTATTCAAGATTTAATTATCATCTTAACCATAAAATATTATGATGCTAAATAACATTTAAAAAGTCAATAATCATCAAGAATTTATGTAATCTATCCATATACACCAATAACTTTCAAAGCTCTAATTGTATACTACATCAATATTGTCTTTAACTCAAGCAAGGTGTAAAACACCAAATAACCTCAATTCTCTTCTTAAACATTAATATAAGACCACTAATTAACATATAATTAACCATTAATCATCAAAAATTAAAAAAATAACCCACACACTTCAAGCACTTTTAAGACTTTGTTTGATGATAATATCACTTTTTATGTCAAAGTAGCACTAAACTTCATCTCTTCTATTACCACCAATCTCAAAAACACCATAAGAACACTTATTCAAACATAGAACAAATATATAATAGATATGGCTAACTATAACTTACTCGAAATAAAGATAAGAAAGTCACTAACTTGCTTAAAAGATGGAAGAAGATGGATGAGCAAACTTGATTTGGTAGCCATGGATGAAGGAAAGGTTTTGGGAGGATTTTGGTGAGTTTTGAACTACTAAAAACTGATGAAAATAAGGATGGAGTCATGTTTAGGAAGAAGATAAAGAGAAAGAGGTGTAACAAGACTAAAATGCTCATATAGAGTATTCTAGAAAATGTCACAAAAAATGCTACTTCCAACTTATAAACTTATGCTTCCACCCTTTTATCATTTTTCTCTATACACTTAAAACACCATTTTTATGCATGAAGAATAATGGAAAATAGATTTAGAGTTTTGTTTAGATAGAAAATAAAAATAAAAGAGTGTGAAAAGACTAGAATGTCAAAATAGAGCATTCAAACCTTTCAAAAGCTTTGCTTTCAACCTTCTGTTCTTTTCTTCAACACACTTTAAATAACAACTCTAGAAATCTAAAATAAATCTAGGACACATCATTATCATGTCATTTAAATGTATATTAGATGCACAAATTAGGCACATATTAAACAAATATAAGCAACAACATCAAGAAAAGACAGTTATGCAACTATCCAATTCTTCATTCCTTCCTTTAAGATAATTTGAAAACCAACTTTAGGCATCTAAAATTTATCTAAAATAATTTATTAATATGTCATTTAATCACACATTAAGCACACTTATATACCTCAATGGCCATCGAAGATCATACACCTAGCTTAGCTTATATCTTAGCTTCCATCATTCTTCTTCAATTTTTTAACATATCCTTTAACATATCTTTCTTCCACATATAATATTGGCATATTCTTAATTGTTAAACCTATACTTTTATCATTCATTTGTATTCATTAATCATCATTTTTTACATATTTATGCATCATAACTTAGACTTACTTTCTCCTTATGACTTAGCATATTTCACCTTCTTCATATCTCTTAGTTATCCTTTTTAACTCATATCATATCTTAGTTAATTATCATTATAACATTAAATTATTACCACTTTATCAAATTGAGCCTCCTAATATTCATCACTTAGGAGAAGGAGCCCTTATTTATGAGAGACCCTTTAGAACCAAGTTTCGGACCTTATAAGTTACTTATATACAAGACCTAGCTAAGAGTCCTATAGAGATAGTAATCCCTATATGAACATAATTCTAATATTAATCTCATATATTTACAAACCCTTTAACCTACTCTCTCAAGATGGATTTGGCCTCAAGCGTATAAAGCGCAAGATACTTCTACATTCACATATCTTAAAGTCCATATCCTTTAGAAAATGAGGTCAGGTGTAAGTAGATTGGAAGAGACCCAACACACTAGAGAAAAATTCTCATAAGCTTTATGAGCAGCATCCTTATTTTATTAGTATTTATAAATAAAATCATATGCAAGTTAACTCACTAATCTTTAAATGAACAATTTATAAGCCTAAAAAGGAGTTTTGTGTAGCTCAAATTAGGCTCATTTATTAAACAACTTTTACAAATGAGTTTTTGTTTGTTTCATTAAAAATTATTTTTTAGAAAAATTTTTTCACATTTTTTATGTTCATGAAAATTAATTAATGGAAAATATTTTTTTAGCCAAAAAGAAAAGTTAGTCATTTCTAAAAAATATTTTCTCTTTTTGAAAAATAAAATATTCTTTAAACTTTAACAAACTCATTCAAATGAGAGTGAATCTTTTAAACTCATATTTATTGGAGAACTTATTATCATCTATCGTCCTCGATTATAAATTTCATCACTAATCGTTGACGGTTGGTGGAGCTTTTATTATTTATTATTTTTAATATATTTTTTCTCATATAAAATAATAAATAATATATATGTAAAATTTTTATGGTTTAAATTTTATTATAATCTTGTAAGTCAAAGAAAATAATATTTTTTGGTAAATTCTAAATACTAAAAATATCTTTTTCAGTCTCACAAAATATTTTCCATAAAATAAATAGAGCCTTCATGATTTCTTACTAAGTTGAAACTGAATGTATTTTAATAATTGATGGGCTAAATTGCACTTGTCATCCCTAAACTTAGGGGTAGTTTTATTATTGTCCCAATACTTCAATTTGCAATGAAAAAAATACACCAACTATTATTTTTTCTCAACAGTTATCTATGACACATTTTTCTAGCTTTCACTTCACCATAAATTCTATGTGGCTTCTATTTAATATTATTTTTAGTGTTTTAAGATGTCATATCAAATGAAATTCTCAATCTCAAATGTCTGACTTAATTCATTTCTCCCTCTGCTTATTCTTCTATATTGATTGCAATTACAGAGAATAAGGAGAGGTAAAAATAAATTAAGTCAAGCGTATGAAATTGAGAATCTCATCTGATGTGACACCTCGAGATACTAAAAATAAAGTTTAATAGAAATTGTGTAGAATTTTCAGTGAAGTGAAGACTAAAAAAATGTATTAGGGACAACTATTAAGATGAAATAATAGTTAGTATATTTTTTTCATTACAAATCAAAGTATAAAAATAATGGCGAAATATCTCTAAGTTCAGGGACGATGTGCAATTTAGTCATAATTGATGGGATAAAGTAAATGTTAAAATAAAAACTTTGTGAGGTGCATATAAGTTAGAAGGACCTATAAATATATTATTTTATTGTTTTGGTTTAAGATGTATCATCCAGCTCAATAATTAAGTTTCTCACAAATCTGTGAAAAGTGGTCTCTAGCGTGTATGATTCCTTCCAATCCTAACAAAATAGAGTGGGTTCTTTCTAGTGTCTGATTAGAGAATTTAATCAAGAAGAGAGATTAAAAAAAAAAAAGGGGGAGGGAGGCTGGTATTATAGAAGCACAATGGTTGAAAAAAGAATCATTGATGCAATATGCAGAGATATCCTAGACACCTCAGCAACTTTATCTTTGACAAATCAAAATCACCACGACACATTGCTATTAGAAAAATTTGATGTTGAAAATAAAAAAATAAAAGAAATTTTTTATCATATGTGATTATAGATTTTCAAATATAAATTTTATAAGAAAAAATTATTATTAAAAACATCTTCAAAAAATAAGTTTTTTTTCAAAATCAAATTTTATACTCATAAAATTAATATTAAAAAAAATTATAATCAATTAGGCGAAGAAATCTCTTTTATTTTTTTTATCTTAAAATCAGTTTTTTTTCGGTAACAATGCCAAACATGTTGTTTGTGCTTGAGTGATAATTTGAATTAACAGTAAGATATGTAGCATTAATGTTATCGCATTACAAGATAGGCGTTCTGGTGGGATTGGCAATTCCACCATGTACATATCACAACCATTTCAATTCAGAAATCATAAAAAGCAATATAGAGAAACATTCCCTTGTTTCTTGAAAACTCTAAGAGACCAAACTGTTTGTCTATATTTAACTTGCGATCATCAACACACACACACACACACACACAAACTATTTTATTTACTATATTATATAATAATCTAGATTTTATTTTAAATTAAATGATTATTGAGTTTGACTTAAGTATGGAACTCAATTTAATATTTTATTTTTTAAAAAATGCCTTTAATATATGTTATGTTATCTCTTAAAGAATTTTATAAATATGACTATTTAAAAAAACTTATATAAGTAAAAAAAATAAAATAAATTTCATATATATAATTATTAAAATTTAAAAAATATTTTTAAAAAAGAAAAACATTGATTTTGGGAAGAGAGAGAGATGTGAGTGAGGAATAAAGAGGAGGGGAAAAAAAAGAAAGAAATAGAAAGATAAGAAAAATAATAACAAAAGAAGATATGAAAGAGAAAATATATTTCAATCAATGATATTTTTATCAATTGATTTGAAAATTCTATCATTTTCATAAATTTTCATTTAGCTATGATCAATTTTATAAATTTAAGGAGATAAAATTTTAAATGAATTTTCCTTTATGTTGAATGCCTTAAATTTAGATTTATAAATGAATATCATAAAATTTATTTATATCAGACACTAATCTCTTACTTATTGCTTAAAAATATAAGTCAAGATCAAATTAGTCATAACAATTTTTTTTTTCTAAATAAGAAAAATAGGGATGCAAATGAGTCAACTCAAACTTCTATTAAGTTAAACTTATTTCATTTATTAACAAGTGAGCTGAGCAGTATCGAGCTCATAAAAAACTCAAGAGGTAAGTTGAACTCAATAATATTTATTCTAAATATTTTAATAAATTTTTATTATATGTAATAAAATATATAAATTTTAGACATTATATTATAGTAATATACTACAAAATTAAATAAAAATACCATTTTTATAGATTTTTAAATAAAAATTCTTTATAATGAGTATATTATGTGTTAGTAAATAAAATTATTAAAATTTAGAATTTAAAATTTAAAATAGTATTTGTAAATAAAATCATATACAAGTTAACTCATGAATCTTCAAACTAACAGTTCACAAGGCTAAATAAGAGTTTTGTGCTATTCAAAAAAATGAGACTTTTGTGTAGTTGACTTATTTATTAAATTAACCTTTTACGAATGAGTTTTCATTTGTTTCATAAAAATTTATTTTAAAAAATATATTTTTTAACATTTTTTTATGTTTTCATAAAAATTAATTAATGAAAAATATTTTATTAGTTAAAAGAAAAAGTAAGTTATTTCTAAAGAAATTGACTTTACATTTTCAAAAGAGAAAATTATTTTTCAAATTTAAAGATCCCTCATGATAAATGAATCATATAAATATATGTTCATTAAAAAATTATTATAATAGTGTATTCTTGATCACTAACATCAATACCAATTACCAATAGTCCGTTGAGCTCTTAAAATTTTTGTGTTGATAAGGTTTTTTTTATATTAAATGATAAATAATATAACTATAAAATTTTTATAATTTAAATTTTGTTATAATTTTATAAATTAAAAGAAAAATAATATTTTTGATATATTCTAAACACATAAATATTTTCTTTAAAAAATATTTTTAAAAATAGTTTCATAAATAAATTATTTTTTATAAAATAAACAGAGTCTTAATGAGTAATTATTAAGTTAAGTCTCAATAAATTTTATAAGTGTTGAGATAAAGTACGTGGTCATTATTCTACATCAAAAGAAAAACTTTATGAAATGCACATAAATTGAATGGATCCAGAAATTCATTGCCTTAAGATTTTGAGTTAAGTCGTGATATCCAATTCAATAAATATATTCCTCGCAAAGTCGACGAAAAGTTCCTAGTGCTAACAAAATGAGAGGGGTTCTTTCTACTTTGTTGGATTCCTTCCAATCCTAACAAAATAAAGTGGCTCGCCCATTATCTTCCTCGTTGTGTTCTTTCTAATGTGTTAGGCTCCTACATGATTCACTCATTGTCTTAAGATTTTAACAGTATGTTTGGATAAAGTGTTTATAATGGAATGAAAGGGTTATTAATGGAATGAAATGAATTGGTTTGATTTGGAAAGAAAGTGTTAAATTATATTTATGTTTGGGATGGTAGGAATGGAAAGGAATGGTTTGAAATTAATTTTGTTTGTTTGCACTGGAGTGGAATGAAATGTTAACTTAAAATTGACAAAAATACCCTTATACATACACATATAATTTTCTTTTATTTTTTCATTTATCAAATTTTTAATATTAAAATAGAAATTTATTGTTATTATTCAAAAATTATATTTTATTTTTATTCACAAAAAATGTGAACAATTAATTTTTTATAAATTTTTTGTTGTGAATTCGGAAAAGAAGACAAAATGATCTTAAATTAAGGGCAAATATGTAATTTTGGTATCCAATTTTTCCAAACCCATGCAAACACCCTTGGGGTATTTGCATTTTAATGATTTGGAAGGGTTTGGGGGGTTTTCCAAACCCTTTCAAACCCTTCCATTTCATTTCATTCCCTCCAATCCAAACATAAAATTTTTTTCTAAACCAATCCAATCTATTATAAACACCTCATCCAAATATAGGGTAAATGTGTTGAATTTCTCCCCATCTTAATAAAATAGCGCAACTCGCCCTTTGTGTTAAAGTTTTCAGTTAAAATATAACGTTTATTCCAACATAAATTTTCATCGAATCGAGTTCACAATCAACTTAACTTACTTCCACGAGAAAAAAAATATAAATATAATAATATAATTAGAGTGGTAAACGGATTGTTCGAGTCCTCCGGATTGAATCGTTTTTTGGTCATGTTATTTTCAGCTCAGTCATTTTTCATTGAGATGTTTTCGATTCGCTTGAGTTTAGAGGTAGCAAACGAGTTAAGTCATGTTGTTTCAGATTGGGTCATTTCAGGTCGGGTTTAGATCGCCTCGAATTTCGGACGGGTTCATGTCACCTATTAGGTTGTGTATGCATAAAGAATTTTGGGTTCAGATTTACTCTCAAAATTGAAATTTCGGGTCGGGTCATTTATTATTAAATTTTAAAATATCCATTTGAATTTTTGTATCATTTATGTATTATTTTCTCATAATTTTTTGAGAGCGAAATAATCATTTTCATTTAAAAATTATTTTTAGTAAGATAGATTTTACATAAAATGAAACTTGATTAAAAAAATTTATTTTTATTTAAATGCTCAATAAATTAAATATAATTTATTTTTAACCAAATAACTATATATAATTAAAACAATTGAATTAAGTTCACATAAAATTATATTTAAGTCATCTATTATAATTTAAATTAATTTACAAACAAACATATAATGTTCAATTATAGAAAATCATTCATTATAAAAAATTTTGTGTATTATGATAAAAATTTGTGTGATAAAATTATATTTATCTTAATATGTGATTTTATCATGACAAAAATCAAATTTCTTATAATTATTACAAAAAAATAAGTAATTTTGTGACAAATTTTTTTACATATTAAATCATTTAAAAAATTATGATAAAAATTTAGTTTAATTACTCAAAAATTCATACTTTTATGTGATTTTAAATTATACATAAAACTTCTAATTGAGTCAATCACACTGTAATTTTGACAAATTTATTTCAATTATACCTCAAGTTAAAAACATAATTTAGTAAAATACATTTAAATTCAGTTAATTCTTATACTTTTTCAATTTGACAATTAAAATTAAAATTAAGTTTTCGACGTAATTAATATACAATTTTTATTTTTATTCAATTTCATATTATTTTTACTTACTTAAATTTATTATGTACTTATGAATTTTAATTATAATTTTATATTTAAAATTAAAAATTTTTAAAATTTAAATTTATAATTCATAAAATCTCTCAATTTCTATTTTTTTAAAAAAATTCTCTCAATTTTCTGAAAACATTAATTTTATATTTTAAATAAAAAAATTTAAAACTATTCAAAAAAAAAACTTCAAAGAAATATTTAAAAATAATCACATGAGTTTAATTAAGATGATATTTTTATTTTTTTATTCAACTTAATCTCATTTTTGCATAATTAATTTTTTTTGTATTTTTAGATGATGAATTTTAATTTTATATTTAATTTTAAAAAATAAAAATTTATAATTTATAATTCATAAAATCTCTCAATCTCTTATTAAAAAATTGATTATTATATTTTAAATAATAATTATTTAATCTATTTAAATAAAATTTTTAAAAATATTCAAAAAATTGTTTACATGAACTTCATAAGATGATTCTTTTATTTTATATTCAATTTAATCCCCTTTTTTGCTTAAATAAATTTGCTATATATTTTTATATGAAAATTTTTAATTTTATATTTAAATCTAAAAATTTCTAAATCTTAAATTTATACACATTTTAAAAAATTTTCTCTCAGTCTCTCCTTAAAATTTAATTTTTATATTTTAAATGATAAATTATTTAAATCAATTAAAAAGCTTTAATAAATATTTAAAAAATAAGTTACATAAACTTAATTGAGATGACACTTTCATTTTTATTCAATTTATTCTCATTTTTTAGTTAATTAAATTTATCATATACTTTTATACAATAATTTTATATTTAAATTTAAAAAATCTAAAATTTTGAAGTTTAAATTTATAATTTTTAAATTTCTCAATCTCTCATTTAAATTTTTTTTTTCATTCTCTTCTTAAGAAATTAGTTTATACATTTTAAAGAATAAATTATTTAAACCATTTAAAATATAAATTTTAAAAATATATTTAAAAAATCAATTAGATAGTATGAATATGAACATTCTCAAAAAATTTATCCTTAAAATAAAAATTAAGGATTTATTAAATAATTTTTTAAATATATAAAAGAAAATTTATAATTTTAAAACATAAAATTGTATAAAATTATTTTTTATCAACTGAAATAAATATAAATTTTTTATATTTTTGTGAAAAAATATTTAAATTCAGTAAAAATAAAAATATTATCTTAGTAAGATTTAAATATAATTTTGAATTTGATTGAACTAATTGAAAAAATATAAAGGTCAATTAAGTCTAAATATACACTTTACTGAATGGTAATTTTGACTTGGGTATAATTGAATCCAATGCATCAAATTATGGTGTAATTAATTTAAGTAGAAGCTTTTTAGATATAATTGAAAATTTGCAAAAATATTTGAATTTTTTAATTATTAAACCCTAAATAAGCATATAAGATAAATCATGACATATACTCTTTCATCATACTATTTTGTCTCAATGTAGTGCCTACCAAATTACACATAAGGAGAAGTAATATTGTCATAATAATATTTGTCATTATATTGAATAATTTAAAATTATGATAAAATTATTTTATCACAATAAATGATAATTATTATTATTAATTAATTTATCATAATAAAATAATAAATTGTAATTTAGGCATGTAAAAAATCATAGTAAAATTAATAAATTTATTAAAATATAAAAATTTCATTATATTTTAAATAAAAATATCAAAGTTAAATTTAAATTTAATTAAATAATTTAAATATTTTTTGAAATAAAATTTTTCTTTTTTATTTTAATTATTGTACCTTTTATAAGTAATAAAATTTTCTTTTTTATATATTGTCATTAGGTCAATTGGATCGAGTCACGGATCGACCCATTCAGGTTAGTCTTGATCCGACCCAGTGAATTGACCCTTGCCTGATCTAAAATTTTTCAAGTCATCTAGAGTTTATATCATATTCAAATTAAGTAAAAAATTGCCACATCTACATCAGTTTTAAACAAATTCAGATCAGTCATACCGTTTGCGTACAAAAAAGATTTCGGATTAGATTTTAGATTTATTATTAAAAATAACATTTCAAGCTAGATTATGTATTATTCCATTTTTTATTTTTAAAATGTTAATTTTGATTTTTTATTATTTATATAATATTTTCTCATAATTTATTAAAAAATAATAGTTTTTTAATTATTTTTTAAATTAAATAAATTTTATATAAAATAAAAATTTATTTTTATTTAAGTGCTTAATTAATTAAATATAATTTATTTTAATCAAATGACTATATATATATTAAAAATGAGCAATTACATGAAGTTAATATAAAATTACATTTAAATTATATATTATAATTTAAATTAATTCACAAATAAGTATAATAATAATAATAATAATAATAATAATAATAATAAACCATTAAGTATAAGAAATTGTATATATTATGATAAAAATTTATGTGATAAAATTAATTTAATCTTAATATGTAGTTTTATTGTGATAAAAATCAAATTTGTCACAATTATTATAAAAAATAAGTAAACTTCTGCTAAATTTTTTTATGTTAAAATTTTTATCATAATAAATGGGCATATAAAATAAATTATTACATAAATCTTTTCCTCTTAATATTTTTGTCATTATATCTTGATGTCAAATATTAGTGTCCATCAAATTATATATAAGAAAAAAATTAATATTATCATAATAATATTTTTATCACTATATTAAATCATTTAAGAAATTATGATACAATAAATAACTTTATTCTTATAAATAATTTATCGCAATAAATAAGAAATTATAATTTATGCACACAACAGGTACGGTAAAATTAAAAGTAAATTTATTTAAAATATTACTATATTTTAAATAAAAATAAAATTGAAGTTGCATTTTAATTTAATAAAATTATGCAATCATTTTAAAAATAATTTTTTTCTTTTTTTACTTTAATTATTCTATCTCATATATATTTTAATAATAAAATTTACTTTAATTATTATATCTCATATGTATTTTAATAATAAAATTTATTTTTTTGTATTATCATTAGATCGATTAGGTTAAGTCATAGTTAATCCGTTCGAATGAGTCTTGACCCAATCTGTCGGATTGACTCGGATTCAATTCGATCCGACTCAAAAATTTTTAAGTAATTTTGGGTTCAACTCATTTTAAATTTGTCTACTTTTTTCATATAAATTTGAATTGAATTTTTAGATCGAAAAAAAATTATCACTCTAAATATAATCCTAATCTGTTGTTGGGCTAAATGTAAATGCAAACATATTGACATCCCATAAATTCAACTTTATGGCTGGCTGCTCTTGTACTCTTGTGCTTATCGCTTAAATATTTGCCAGTTGCGGACAATTAACCTGGCATTCCACTCTACTCAAAAAGAAGTATAACAAAGATGCTATTTCATAAACAAATAACTAATATTATTTAAAATTGCTAAAGCTACAAAAAGAAAGATACATTTTGGAATGCCTTCCAAGAAAGACATTATTTTTTAAAAAAATATCAGAGATGTCAATTTTGCAAGCTATACTTGACATCACCATTCTAAAAGAAATTATATATTAATTATCAAGTGAAAAAAGGTTTAGTGGGGTTCTTGGGTTAGTGCTCTCCTAATTAAGAATTTAACAGGGAAAAAGGAGGAGACAAGCACAGAAGTAGGTAAAGGTTTAATGGACATATCACTCATAATAACCTTAATAATCTAACAGTAGTGGAGGCAGATAACTATGGGTGTTTAAGTTTAATTAAATTTGGGATTAATTTAAGACTTGTGTGGCCTACACAATCAAATCATCTTGGACACCACGTTTCTTGTTCTGACTGTCTCACAAAGTTGACGTTCTTCATTAGTTGACTACCACAGTGCAGAAGTAAGAAAATTCAATGACTATGATCCTAATAAATGACACTTGATTTATCCCACTGTTAATCCCCACTGCACTGCACGCATGGTCCACACACACCACATCATCATTTCCATCTTTTCTTTTCAAATCAGATGGTCAATGAATGATGAATTTTCGAACATTAAATTAAATGTATTTTATAAAAGTATGTCATTTATGTAAATATTAAAAAAATTTCACCAAAAGATTATAATTTTTGCGACATATTATTGTTATTTCAATTTAAATTCCTATGAATAATCTGAGTTATTTCCTTTTTTATTGCAATCAAACATAGGAGTGGGTTAACCTTGAGTTGAATCAAAAATTGAAAAAAAAAATAATTATATTCAATTTGATTGATTTAAAATTTAATTTGATTTTATTTATTCAAAAAATTTTAATAATGATATAAAAATTAAAAATTGAATAAAATTAAATATATTATCTTTAAATAATTAAAATAAATTTTATTTGAATAAATAATATAAAGAGTTTTTTTGCTTAAAATACAATTAATTTAATGTTCGAAAATTCATCATTCATTGACCATCGGATTTGAAAAGAAACGATGGAAATGATGATGTGGTGTGTGTGGACCATGCGTGCAGTGCAG
>CATIWR010642596.1:0-38664 GCA_949677035.1 Omphalea diandra | reverse complement strand
TATATATATATATATATATATATATATATATATATAAAGAGACAAATTTGTAGTAAAATCTACATATCATATACTTTGTGATGCATATGATCTTTCAAAATTTTTATTGTTTATCTTCTTTTAATATTTTTGCAGGTTATATGAACATATTAAAATGCTGGAGAAGGATGATGAATATCAAGGCAATTTGTTTTCTTTTTTTTTATTATTATTATTTAGGATGTGATGTATATTTGATTTAGATGTAACTTGACTTAGATATAATGTATATTTGATTTGGATGTAATTATATATTATTATTTCTTTTTAATAAAATAGTTTTGATTATTTATTAATTTTAATTTTAAAATAAAAAATAATTATATAAATAATACTATTAAATATAAATGTAAAACTAATATTTTAAAAAATATTATATAAATAATACTATTAAATATAAATGTAAAACTAATATTTTAAAAAATATTATATAAATAATTTTAAAAATATAAATTAAAAAATTTTCAAAATAAAAAAATAATTTACAGACCACAAGATAGAGAATATATAATATGGTCTCTAAATAGCGATCATATTATGTGGTCTCAAAATGGTCCATATGGTCAATATGTAGTGACCATAGGAAAAACATACCTATTTATATACCAAATCATGTGGTCGTTAATGTGTTGTCTATTTTTGAGATCACATACATAATGTAGTCATTAATTTTTTTGCGACCAAAATTTTAGCAACCACAAAAAGTGGTTTTTAAGTGGTTGCTAAAATCTATTTTTTTTTATAGTGTATCTTCAAAAAAATCATTGCTAAAAACTTTGCGAGAAGACGAGTTTGATGCTCTACTTGAACAAGCAAAAGTAGCTTACAAAGAGTATGATATTGACATGCTGGATATGAATGCACATTATAAAGAATGCACAAGACGTTCATGCCAACATAGAGATCAAATCATAGTTAAGCAACATTATCACTTTGATATATTCAATATTGTAATGGATCTTCAATTACAAGAGTTAAATGATATATTTAATGAAGAGACAGTGCAACTTATGATTCTTAACTCTTCTTTAGAGCTTAAAAATAATTTCAAATCATTAAATGCCGATCAAATTTGTAGACTTCCAAGTCAGTTGGAGCATTATGAGGTTGATGTACTTAATCATGCGAAGTTTCAAAATATGACCACTATTTTTGAATTATGTCATGAGCTCATTGAAAGAAATAAGGTGCAATCTTATTATTTAATAGACAGATTGATTCGACTCGTTTTGACTTTACTTGTTTCTGTGACAACTACTGAATGAGCATTTTCAGTCATGAACCACATCAAATCAACTTTATGTAATAAGATGGAAGATGAATTCTTAAATGATTCAATGATGGTTTATATCAAAAAGAAAATTTAAAAGACTATTGATTAAGATTCGATAATAGATGAATTTTACTGTTTGAAAAATCAAAGAGTTTAACTTCAATAATTAGCCTTTTTTAAATTGTAATTATTAGGGTGTAATTAGTTTTACTTATTTGTAGAAAAATTTTTAGAATTGTAAAAGAAAATTTATTTATATACATAATTAGTCTGTTTTGAATTATCATTAGGAGAATATATTTTTAATCTGATCCGAGGCAATTGAAATTCTTGATTATGCCATTGCGAGTAGAGTCTTTGACATAGCTGCGACAATCATCTAACAGAACCATCTCCTCTACAGAGTGCAATCATATGAACTCTGTCAGGATCTGCCCCGAAATATATAATTAAATTATATATAATATATAATTATATGTATTATAATTATATATATTAATATAGAATATATAAAATAATATATAAGTTCATTATTAATATAATTTCTAATTATTTAAAATTAGTAATCTAATTATTTATAATTATTAATATAATTTAAAATTTTCAAATATAATATATTATATAATTTAATTATTCTATAATTTAATATATAATTTAAATATTAATTATTTATATAATTTAAATATTAAATATTAATATCTTATTATTAATTTTAATTAATATATTATTATTATATATTAATATGTTGTTATTATATATATAATATATTAATATATAATTTATATTTTATATATATATATATATATATATCATTATATATAATATATAATTTATATTTATAATTCTTATTTTATATAAATTATATAAGATTGTAAAACCCATAAATTATATTAGTATTAGTGGATAAGAAAGGGTATTGAGGTTGGATTTGTTGCTAGTATAGTTTCCGGTCTGAGAGCAAGAATGGGAAAAGAAGTCAGGCTGTGATTTGGCGAATGCAACGATGCATATCAGAAGCAGAATGGACATCAAGAAGAAAAGCAATCTTGGTGCAGCCATCTCCAGTCTCCTACTCTATCCTTCTCAAAGGGATGGTCTTAAGCCTTGGGCATCAATATGGCGAATTAATGCCCTTACGGATGAGAACTCGAAATAGAGTTCTTTAGTATCATTGAAACATAATAAGGCCAGGTAACCCATAAATCTAGTACTTTGTGGAATTCTCAATCTGTTCTTTGACTTTATGTCCATGCGGAATTATCAACCTTTTCGTATGCATTAATTTTATTTTTGAGTTCCTATAAAGTAAGCATCATGCATACATCTTACTTTCCAAAAGGCAAAGCTACGCTTTCAGATGGGATGGGACAATAAAACAGCTGACTGAAATCTTTTGATGATGATGGAACTGGTTGAAGACAAGCTACCATTTTAGCGTGCAAAATACGGAATCATTGTATGTGCCTTGAATTTGATTTAAAACATGTGAATTGACTTGGAAAGGAAAGCCACAAAAATTGAATTTCTACCGTTTCTGCGTTTTTTTTTTTTTTTTAATTTAAGTATTGAAGAGGGGATTACAATATTGACATTGACTTTTAAATAATTTTACTTTACAGCCACATGTTTTATTTACATAATACTTCTTCTATTTCAAATTAAATATCGTTTTATATAGAAATTTTTATTTTGTATACTTGATATTTTATAATTTTTTATAAATATTAATTAATTTTTTTGTTATTTACAATTTATCTTTTTTATGATAATTATTTTTATACTTATATAATAATTTATAAAAATAATTAATTAAAAATCATATAGTCTATTACTTATGTAATGATACATGTTAAATACAATTTTTAATATATGTATAAAAACCTTAAATGACATTTATTAAAAAACAAACGTTAATTAGATGTTATTTTATAAAGAAATTTTTATTTTATAATACTTGACATTTTACAATTTTTCATAAATATTAATTAATTTTTTCTAATTCTATCATTTCTTTCTTTTATAATAATTGTTTCTTTGTACAGTGCATAATAATTTATAAAAATAATTAATTAAAAATAATATAGTATATTACTTATGTAATAACACATGTTAGATACAATCTTTAATATATATATAAAAATCTTAAATGACATTTATTAAGCAATAAAGAGAGTACTGTTAACTGACTTTTTAGCCAAAAAATTGTTTCAATATAATTGTTGTTTTAGAATTCTAATATAATATTAATTAATTTTTTTTTTCAAATTTATTCTCATCCTCATCATTTTTCCCTTTCTCTTTCTAATTAATTATTTTTTTCTTATTAGTATTAGTGATAGAGTTTTGATTAAAAATAAATTAAAGGTCTATTAGCCTATATTGATAAAAATTATTCTTAATTAATTATTTTCTTAATCTAAGTACACACTCTAAAACAACAATTATTCAAAATGGATGAGTATAATTATAATTAAAAACTATTTGTATTTATTAATGAATTTTTGGCTTGTTTGGGTTAAGAGAATTTAAAATCTATGGATTTGACAAAATCAATGATTTAAAGTCCATAAATAATAAAATCAATGTATTTTGAAAATTTTCATTATTTGGTTTGAACATAAAATTTATGGATTATTAAGGGTAATCTTAAAAAAAAATATATTATAGTAATACATCATTTATTAAAAATAACAAATTTTGAACTTCTTCACTCCTAGTGGTAAAGTGAAAATCTTAGAATAAAAGATTTTAAAAAATGATAAATTTTCTAAAATCCATCTTTTGGGTTTGATAAAAAAAATGATGAATTTTATAAAATCCATCTTTTAGGTTATCAAACGATAAATTTAACTAAGATTCATGAATTTTATGAAATCTGTGAATCCAAACAATACTTGTATATTACAAAATTAAAATAAAATTTATTTTAAATAAAATACATTTTGTATTTGATACATGAGTAGAATTTAATGAAATATTTTACTTTACAAAAACATCCTTGTTATTTTTTTTGAATTTTTAGGAATATAAAAAATGCATAAAAAGAAGAGAGAGAATAGAAAGAGAAGGAAGAACGAAGAGCAAGAGTGAAAAAAATAAAAGGGAAAAGAGAAATAAAGTGAAAAAAAAAATATTTTAACTAAGTGTGCTTTTATAATAATGAAAAAACACTTTACAACTTTAGAATTCATTTAAAAATTCTATCATATATAATAAACTTTGATTTAATTATAACTCATTCTAAAGATTTAATAGAATAAAATTTAAATGAATTTTTATTTATATTAAACATATAAAATGTAAATTTATAAATGAATTACATAAAAATTTCAGAACTCATTTATACTAAACACAATGTTAGTTATACTTAGCTCTCTTACAAAATGTTATAAATATTTATTCTAAATTTTTTATTTATCAATTATAATTTAGAGAATATATTTTTCATATAATTTTGTCCAATTATTCTTTGCTCCCAACATAAATTTACAACAAATCATTTAGATTTTTATTTTCTCTATTTTATTTTAATTTCTTGTTACAAATTCATTAACTCAAATACGTTCAATTTCCATCTAACAATATTATTTATTCTTTTGTGTACTTTTTCATCTAATATAATTTATCGGGGCCACATATGTGTTGATGTACTGAGTTATACGACATCGTTTCACTCACTCCAGCTTCAGCCTCCAATACGCAGCGTTTCATTGACATAAAGAAAGGGCTGGCTTCTTCAACGGTTACTTATTCAGAAGCTGTTGGAGTTTGTTGAAATCGTTAGGGACAGTCTTCTATGTTGTGCCAGATCAGCTAGGATTAGTTAATCAGTTTTTTTTTTTTTTTTTTCTCTTTTTTACTCGTTGTATATAAAGCAGGAACTATAGAAGATTTTGATTCAATAATACGATTAGTAAAATTTTCTTCTCATTGTTTCTAAAGAGTTCTTGAATATTTTGGTATTTCTTTTCTTCCTCATAGCATGAACATGTTGTCAGAGCCATGGTTTCCTGATGTTATCGTATAGAGTAAACGTAAGCTGATTTCATAATGGAAGAAGTTGAAGAAATCGGTACGGGATCGATGAAAGGAGTTGCAAATAAGGGATCTCAGTTCTCTAACGAAGGCAATCCATTGCAGTTGCCGGGTTCAGAGCATCCAGGTATGGTCTTGGTCACGAATCTGCTAACTGGATCCAATTACTTGTCCTGGAGTAGATCGATCAAACTTGTTTGGGTGCTAAGGATAAATTGGGCTTTATCAATGGAACGTACCCTAAGCCAGATGAAGACTCTGCAGATTTTGAGCAATGGCTTAGGGTAGATTATATGGTGACCTCTTGGATATTGAACTCAATATCTAAAGAGATTGTGGAGTCGTTTTTGTATGCTAGTTCTGCTGAGGAACTTTGAGATGAGTTAGCTGAAAGTTTTGGAAAGAGTAACGGGACAATGCTGTACCAGATCCAGCGATAAATTAATTCCATTTCTCAAAAAAATAATTCTGTTGCTAGGTATTATGCTAATCTAAAACGATTGTGGGAAGAATATACTTGTCTTACTCCTGTACCTACTTGTGATTGTGATGTGTCCAAACAAGTTGCAGAAAATAATGGTACAAACACGTCTAATCCAGTTCCTTATGGGATTAAATGACACATATGATCACGTCAGAATTCAAATTTTGATAATGGAACCCTTGCCGAGTGTGAACAAGGCATATTCTATGGTGCTTAATGTTGAGAAGCAGATTGAGCACCATAGGGAAGTACACATGAACACTGATATCTCTAATGAGAATGCAGCTTTTATGGTAAAATCTCAGTTTGGGGACAAAGGGACTGAAAAAAGTGGATTTAAGAAGAAAGAATTTGATAGGAAAGGGAATAGATACTGTGACTATTGCCAAAGTGGATTTAAGAAGAAAGAATTTGATAGGAAAGGGAATAGATACTGTGACTATTGCCATTGAGATGGACATACTAAGGACAGTTGTTTCAATTTGCATGGATTACCTGATTGGCACAAAGATTATAAAGAGCAAAAGGGTAAAAGTCAGTCAAAATTTGCTGGTGGTTTAATGGACACGCCCATTACTGAGACTGAGGAAGAACAAGTTGGTGATGTAGAGGCTTTAACAAATATGATTGAGCAGGAAGTGCTTAAATTTGTGAAGAACAAAGGTGTGCGTGCAGATAATCTTGTAGGGATGGTGCATTATGCAGGTCAGCTCTTATCCTATGCTTTTAGTTTGTTTGATGTTTATGATACTGACTCTTGGATAATTGATACAGGGGCCTCCAATCACATAAGTGCTGACCTTGATGCCCTTGAAAACCCCACAGTTATCACTAAACCCAATCCTGTTTTACTACCGAGATGGAACATGTAAATTTGTTACACACATTGGTTACATTACTTTGGATAAGAAAATGGTTTTGCTTTTAGTTCTTTATATTCCCAGTTTTAGATTTAATTTATTTTTAGTTAGAAAGTACCTTGAAACTACTAACTCAATTGTAATTTTCTACTTAAATTTTTGTGTTCTCCAGGACCTAATGACAACTGAGATACATGCAGTAGGCAAACTCCAAGGGAAACTTTACAAAGTAGACAAATCTAGCTTTGATTCGTCTGTAATAGACTCTTTTACTTGTAATTCTGCAATTCCTGCCAAAATATTCCTAGAAAAAAGTTTTGCTTGTAGAACCTCTTTACCTAAACCTTTTAATTCTTGTAATGTGGTTTCAAATTTCTGTAGTTCACATGAAAGTGTTATGCATGATTCTTTGTTGTGGCACAATCGGCTTGGTCACTGTTCTAGCATAGTTTTAAAGCATATTCCTGGAATTCATTTTGATCCTAATATGCTTGCTTCTCATTGTAAAGTTCGTTCAATCTCTAAGCAACATAGACTGTCTTTTCCACAAAGTACCACACAGTCTCATCATCTTTTTGAACTTGTTCATATGGATTTATGGGGTCCATATAAGCAAGCTTCCATAACAGGTTCTCATTACTTTTTTACCTTGGTTGATGATTATTCTCGAGCTACATGGACATTCCTTCTTTATCATAAATCACAAACACATTCAACACTTGCCAATTTCATTGACATGATTAAAAACCAGTATCAAACCTGCATCAAAACCCTCCGAAGTGATAATGGCACTGAATTTGTTAATTCTCAGTGTTACCAACTTTTTAATTCTCATGGTATCATTCATCAACGATCATGTCCTTACACTCCCCAGCAAAATGGAGTAGTTGAAAGAAAGCATCAACATTTACTCCAAATTACTAGGGCCTTGATGTATTAGTCTCATCTTCCCAAGAAATTCTAGGGTGACGCCATTCTTATGGCTACTCATATTATTAATAGAATTCCTTCTGCCACTTTGAATTGGCACACTCCCTTTCAATTACTCAATGACCACGCCCCTACTTACACTGATATTAAAGCATTTGGTTGTCTCGGTTATGCAACTGATACCACTCCTCACAAGGATAAGTTTGAACCTAGGGCCATAAAATCCATTTTTATAGGTTATGTTATAGGTCAAAAAGCATATAAGTTGTATGATCTTCAACATCATACTATCTTTGTTTCTCGAGATGTCATTTTCTTTGAAAATCTGTTTCCATATGCTTTTTCAACAAGTGATGCTTCTTCAATTCCTCTTCCACTTACAAACTTCCATGATGTCCTTACAACAGTTCATTCTAAGTCTTCTCCACTCTCTTCTTTTCCTCCTCCCCAATCTTCATCACTTCCTTCTTCTGTTCCTTCTTCCTCTCCTCCTCCTGCCTCTTCTTCTGTTCATCTAACTCCTAAAGAACCGCATTCTAGTGAGTCCATCACTACTGATATTGTCCCACCTGCACCTTATGAAAATTTCTCTTCCCCTCAAGCTTCTCATACTGAAATTGTTCTAAGAAGAAGTAATAGAGTTCATAACAAACCTAGCTGGCTTTCAGATTTTTTCTCTACTATTTCAGTTCCTCCGTCACTGCCTACTGCACTATCTCAGCAAGTCAAACAGGTCAGTAATTCTCAATATACTCCTTATTCTTTTCCTTTTATTAATCCCACCAATTTTTCACACACCTATGTTTTGGCTAATGTCTCAAAAATTCAAGAGCCAAGATCTTATCATCAAGCAAGTCTTGATCCTAATTGGCAAACAGCCATGGATAAGGAGCTAGCAGCACTAGAAGCTAATGAAACTTCGCAACTCACCTCTTTGCCTGCTGGCAAGAAACCCATTGGAAGCAAATGGTTTATAAGGTAAAATTCAAACCTGATGGGTCAGTAGAAAGGTACAAAGCAAGGTTAGTGGCTAAAGGGTACAATCAAATTGAAGGGTTGGATTATAATGACCGTTTTTCCCTTTATAGCCAAATCAGTCACTGTTAGAATTTTATTAACTCTTGCTTCTGCTTTTGCATGGCCATTGCATCAATTAGACATTGACAATGCTTTTTTGCATGGCTGTTTGAATGAAGAAATTTACTTGAAACCACCTGATGATTATACCAAGCCAACTAATGGGCAAATATGCAAGTTGAAGAAAAGCTTGTATGGTTCAAAACAAGCCTCTAGACAGTGGAACATTGAGTTTACACATCAGCTTGTTTCCTTTGGTTGTACTCAAAGTGCTCATGATCATTGCGTATTTGTGAAAGGGAATAATGCTTCATTTGTTGCCCTGTTGGTCTAGGTTGATGATGTTCTTATTACAGGCCCTAATGAAACTCTCATTACTGCTGTCAAGGTTTTCTTAGACAAGGCATTCACTATAAAGGATTTGGGATATGCCAAGTATTTTATTGGCATGGAGATAGCACGATCATCTTCCAGGACTTATATTAACCAAAGGAAATATATTCTGGACATCCTATCAGAATTTGGTTAGGGTCCAAGCCTTCCATCACTCCTATACCCAAAAATCTCAAGCTTAGTGCTACTGAAGGAGATTCTTTCTCAGATCCTGAGCTATCTCGAAGGGTAGTTGGTAAATTTCCCTATCTTAACCTGACTAGCCCTGATATCACCTATGCTGTCCAACAGCTGAGTCAATTTGTTAACTCTCCTCGAGTTGCTCATTGGCATGCTGTTGTTCACGTCCTTAAATACTTAAAAGGGTGTTCAACTAGAGGATTGTTCTTCCCTACTTCTAATTCCTTCAAGCTTTCTGCATTTTGTGATTCTGATTGGGCTTCTTGTGTGGATACAAGGAAGTCTATTACTGGCTTTTGTATTTTTGTAGGCCCAGCTCTGATTTCTTGGAAGACTAAGAAGCAAACAACGGTATCACGTTCATCTGCTGAAGCTGAATATCGTAGCATGGCAACCATTGTTTGTGAGGTTCAGTGGATATCATGCTTGCTTCGAGATTTTCAGATTTCTGTTCAGTTGCCTATATCTCTTTCCTGTGATAAACACGCTGCCTTACATATTGCAGCCAATCCACTGTTTAATTAGCGTACGAAATACTTGGATATTGATTGTCATGTTGTTTGAGAACAACTGAACAAGGGTTTTATCTCTACTACTCATCTTCCCTCTAATCAACAGCTTGCAGATGTCCATACCAAGTCCCTCTCAGCACCTGCATTTTTTCCTTTATTGTCGAAGATGAAGTTGGTTGATTTTCACCTCAGTTCATCTTGTTTCACTCACTCCAGCTTCAGCCTCCAATACGCTGCGTTCATTTACATAAAGAAAGGGCTGACTTCTTCTCTTGGATCACGACTTCTACTCATTCAGAAGCTGTTGGAGTTGTTGAAATCGTTAGGCAGAGTCTTCCATGTTGTGCCAGCTCAGCTACGATTACTTAATCATTTTTTTTTTCTCTTTTTTTACTCATTGTATACAAAGCAAGAACTATAGAAGATTTTGTAGTGATTCAATAATACGATTAGCAAAATTTTCTTCTCTGTCTCTAAAGAGTTCTTGAATATTCTGGTATTTCTTTTCTTCCTCATAGCATGAACAATATGGACTACTTATATTGTTCTAGAAAACAACTTTAGAGCTGGTAAATTGTGATTGGAAGGCATGTCATAAAGTAGCCCAACATAATTATTTTAAACAACTACGAGCTTATAACGTAGAATGCAGGTCCTCCCTTCAAACATTGAGCAGGCATGGATCGTCCAGGCATGAATAAGTGTTGTATAGAGGATCATATATATGAATGCAGCAGTAATTGATGGTTAACGAGGGTATAATTCAGTAATTGAGGCTTCATTTCTTGACGATGGGAGAGTTCCATTGCTGGTGTATAAAGACTTGGTCGCCCTTGAATTTCCTAATGAAGATAACATTTCTGATTCAGTGTCACTCTGCATAAAAATTCCTGGTCGTGAAGGTGTAGGAAGAGTGTGAGAGGAGCTGCTTAGCATGAGAACAATCGAAGCCATGGATGGCCTTTCAGCCATATTTTCTTGAACGCAGAGTAAACCGATGAGGATGCATCTCATCATTTCGGTTCTTGAACCGGTTGTCAAATTGGGATCCATAAGATTTAATGGTGTTCCTTCCCTCCAGTTTTTCCATGCCTGCATAATTTTAAGATAGTGGCGTGAAAAACTTCTTAAGATTGCACTAAATTGTCATAGATTATTTATCAAAAGGTTGGAATTTGTAGATAACTGCGCTTACATAGCTCAAAAGGTCCTCCATGTTTTCATCATTGAAGAAAGAAGTATTTCTTTTACCACTAACAATCTCCAAAACTAATACACCAAAACTAAAGACGTCGGACTTGGACGAAAATTGTCCGTGCATTGCATATTCTGGAGCCATGTATCCACTGCATACAAACAATTATAAGTTCAATTTCAATATAATGACATTAATGTTCAAATGTTGATTTTGATGAACTTACAAGGTCCCCACTATTCTACTTGTACTGCTGTGAGTTTGATCCATTATAAACAATCTTGCCGTGCCAAAATCTGATATTTTAGGATTCATATCTGCATCTAATAAAATATTACTAGCTTTAAGATCACGATGTATAATTCGAAGTCGAGAATCCTCATGGAGGTAAAGAAGCCCTCTAGCAATGCCTCCAATGATCTTGTAACGAGTTTCCCAGTCCAACTGCACACACCTTACTGGATCTGCACATTAGTGAAATTATAACGCTCAATTTGCATGAACATGATGATCACAATATTGTATATAATGCATTTATTATGACACTCAGAGTAGATATGTGGGCTTACCAAATATGAAATGATCAAGGCTAGCGTTAGGCACAAACTCATAGATAAGAAGTCTCTCATTTCCTTCCAAGCAGAAACCAAGAAGCCTTGCTAAATTTCGGTGCTGAAGCTTAGCCACCAACAGGACTTCATTTTTAAATTCTATATCTCCTTGTCTAGAATCATTAGAAAGCCTTTTGACAGCTATATCTTGACCATTGGGCAGAGTACCCTGCGAATATATTCATAAACTCGTGATTCTAAATCTGGTTTTCTAAATTTAGTAATAATAAAAGACATATGGATTGTCAAATTCAAATTGCACATTTCGAAAAGTGTTACATGTGTACCTTGTAAACAGAACCAAATCCACCTTGTCCTAGCTTGTTTTCTTGGGAAAAGTTACCTGTTGAAGCTCTAACAGTCTGAAAGTCCATTTGCAAGGATTCCACACTTATTATTTCATCCGTAGCTTCAGAAAATAAACATGTATAGACTGAATCAAAATATAATACGCATTCATGAAAAATGAGTGATGCAACTCATTGTAATGCAACTCGTATCTCCATTGTTTTAAGAGAAACTATTACATAATCCAGGTGCACACTGATGAAAGACGTGTAGCAGTCATAATATTCATTGGAATTATAGAGAATGAATCCTTCAATTATATCGGGGAAGGTGCATTGCGCTGGTATCATATAATAATTTCTCAGTTTCAAATGGATCCAATGAAAATGGGATTATAAGGTGCAATCTATTTATTTGTTCCAAGAGCATGGAGCAACAATACTTACTTTTAACTCTCTCCCACGGCTTCCGCACACTTAGATAAATTCCAATGCAAGTGATGATAAGAGTAAGTGTCACACTACTTACAATTAAAACGACAATGAAAATAGTCCTTAGACTCTTCCTTCCTGCACAGCGAATTGCAAGTCTTGTTAAATCAAAATATACACACACACCAATTGGGCTTGGATCAAAGCGAAGAACTAGCTATTTCACAAAATATATTTGAAAGAACGCCTGTCCCAGCTCTGCCATTCTGGAGCAAAATCACAGTAAGAACAAATTTATATACAATTTTTATATTTTTTGAAAACAAAATTTTTTTTTTTTTTAAGGTTTGATTATAGACACAAAAATTTATATAAGAATAAGGGATAAAGGTGAATGACGTGAGGGGTGATATTCATGGTATTTCTACAAATTAAGGGATAAAGGTGAATGAAGCGAAGGAGCAACATTCAAAGTATGTTGCACCTTGTGCTATATTTAGTTATTATCTTAAAAATATTTTATATAAAATTTAATGAGATATTTATTTTTTTTTATATTACATGATATCAAATTTAGTATTAATTTTATTTATTTTCTATAATTATATATTGAATTTGAAATAGTGAAATATGTGGAAGTATCAAATTAAAATCGTATTTGATTATTTAAAAATTATATACAGTGACTGATACAAAAAATATATATATATAATTTTGATATAAAAAAATACTATGCATTATCTATCTAATTTTTTTTAAAAAAATTATTAAAGATTAAGATCACCACAGATGTCTGCACCTTGCGCCATCCTACAATGTCCAAAAACGAAGATCTAATTTGCAACTCATCCAATAGAGAAAAAAAAAATAAAAAATCCAGTTCCAAGTATTTCTACATGAATCAAATTAATTAAGATCACAATGTCTATCACATCATAAACAGTGAAAGAAGACGGATCATCCACTACTCGAGTCAACTAAAGAATAAAGGACTTTGAATCTTTTTTTAAAAAAGTTGAAACGTAGTTTTCATGGAATCCAACAAAGTAATAGCGATCTCCAACACTAATTACATATCAATAAATAAAATTAAATAAAAAAAGAGATCAATTGAAAAATTAAATAGGTCATCTACTTCATAATGCAAGGATCCCATGTACCTTCCGTGGCTGGAGGAGGAGACAGCGTTGGGGCAGCTGGTAGTGATGGTAGCTCTGCCTCCGAATCAGGTATAATTTGGTAAAACCGATAATTCTCAAACCTAAAATTGCAGCTAGGTTTGATGACTCTTCCTCCCAACTTTCCAGCACAACAAAATGGAATATCCCGAACAGCCGCAACAACGCAGTCACTACAATCCTGCTCGGATATATCAGGAGTGCACTGCACAAGTCCAAATATAGTCTCAAATCCTGCGCTTTCATTTCCTGTTGCAAATTTTCGAGTAGAATTTCCTGATGCAGCTTTGCTTCGAAGTCTACTCAATAATGTCTGCAGTGCCTGATTGAACTGATTGACGTCTGTTACGTTTTCTTGGTTCCACATGTGAACAGTAGGCTGTGTTTCCATGACACCGAAAATTGATCGGTTCGTGTATCGTAACATGCAGGTTTCGTAAAACCCAATTACCTCCTTCTGGGTAGGACATGCTTGTAAGATCTGGCGGGTAGAGTTGTTGACACAGCCTCGACAATCGTCTACTGGAACATCTCCTCTACATAGTGCTATTGCATTTACTTGATCTTGGGATTTTCCAAAGGTGAGATTGTAAAAACCATAGTTGATTTCTGTGTTGGAGACAAGAAAGGAGAAGAGGCTGTTGAGGTTTCTTTTGTAGGTGCTGTTGGTTGTGTAGTTTCCTAAATTATCCATGCAGAACTGAGCATTGGTTAGAGTAGCAAGCTGGTGTAGAAGAATATAAAAAAGGGGAAAAAGCAATCTTAAACAATGCATTGGCAGTCTGCAAGATTCAGTTTCCTGGATGGTCTCGTATTAGTAAAGGTTTTTCATGTACGAAGAAAAGAAGATAAATTAATGGGTTAATTGTTTGAGTTCTATTTAGAAGACTGAGATTAAATAAGTAAAAGATTTGGTATTTTCCGTGTTGAATATTTTGGCTCACTTTTTACTACGGTAAAGGAAAAACTACTGCAATGTTGCTTTTTAATAGATAAAATATAGCTCCTTCTTTGTCTTTCATAAGCGAGGAGAACACATTGCACACGGAATTGAATGGGAAGACTTACTGTATGTTTCGTCTTGGTCAATCAAGCAGGCTTTTTAATTGGAAGAATGGCATCAATTTCTTCGAAGCCCAAAGTCTGGACTAGGTTCGCAATAAACACTAGTGACGCAATTTACGGTTTGGGTTTCACCGAGACTAAAACAGTTTAAGAAAAATATATATTTTTAAAAAGAGTTCTATACTCATCGAATTGTTGAAAAACAATATAATACATCAAGTTTTCTTTTCTTTTTTTTTTTTACGCTCACTTTTTTTTTTCCACCCGTGTTATTAGATATTAAAAATAATGTTCGCATTTTATTTTGACTTGCTACTTCAAAAAATTTCAAACATTTTCGAGTTTTGACAAAAGTAACCAATTCTTTTAATTTTGGCAAAAATAGCCAAAACTAATAAAATTTTGACAAAATTGACCAAAGCTAATAAAATTTTGCAAAATTAGCCACAGCTAATAAAACTTTGACAAATTCAACCAAAATTCAAATTGATTAAAATGGGATAGTGTATCGATTAAAATATTGAGTTAAAATAATGTTAATTGATGTAAATAACTAATATTAACAGATTTTACTGTTTTTTTAAAAATTCATGTCAATTGATTTGTCATGTCACGTGATATATCATTTTATCTTGATCAATTTTAAAATATTAAGTTAAAATAATATTAATTGATGTTAGAAACTAATATTAACTAATTTTACTAATTTTTTTTGTAAAAATTCATGTCAATTAGTTTTTCACATCACGTGATATATTATTGTATCTCGATTAATTTGAATTTTGGCTAAATTTATCAAAATTTTATTAGTTTTGGCTAATTTTACTAAAATTGAAAGAATTGACCAATTTTGTCAAAATTTTATTAATTTTGGCTAATTTTGTCAAAATTAGAAGGGTTAACTAATTGTCAAAATTCGAAAAATGTTTAAATTTTTTGAGCCAATAAGCTTTTTGTTTTTGTTTTTGTTTTTGTTTTTGTTGTCTAAGATCTATTGTTATTTTTGTTGTTTACAATAAAAAATCATGAGTTTTTATACATTTTAGATTAAAAAAAAATAATAAATAAACATTTTGAGCTAAAAATAGTCATGAAAAGAGAGAAAACCGTGTTTGTTAGATATTGAAAATGATATCTACGTTCTAATTGTTCTTTTTTTTTTATCGATGGTTTCATAATCAAAAGTAAATCTAAAATAAAACTAAAATAAATATTTTCTATGAATTATTTTCTGTACTTAATTTTAAAAAATTTGAATTATAAACCTAAAATAAAGTAAATAAAATAAAATAAAAATAAATATTTTACTGTGCATAAATATTTTTTGCTTGATGCTATTATAGAGAAAATCATGTTCTTAGATATTGAATATGTTTACCTACCTTTTAATTATTGTTCTTTTTTTTTTTTATTTTATCGATGGTTTCAGAAATCAAAAGTAAATCTAAAATAAAATTAAAATAAATATTTTTCTGTAAATTATTTTTTGTACTTAAATTTTAAAAATTTATACTGTTTGAGAATAACTAAATGTAAATATCGTCTCCAATCTCCAACTCGATTTTTCTTCTTTTTATAATTAGTTTTGAGTTTAAAACATATTTATTTTAACTATTTTTCATTCATAATATATCAAAATTTTTTGTTTTTATTATAAACAATAAAACAAACACTAAAAATCATATTAAATTTATTTTAGAAAAAGAAATATATATAATGAAAATTTTATTTTTGTTGATTTGATTCATAAAAAAGCACAAATGAGTGAACTTGGAAAGCAGCTTGAAAAAGAATTTCAAAACTATTTTATTATTTAGATCTATGAAAAACTGCGAATAAACATGAGAAAAAGGTGAAACGTATATTCAAGAAATTGTGACCCAAATCTGTTTTTTTTTTTTTTTTTTTGAAAAAGAAAGTTGATCAGCATATATTAATCTTTGGTTCTTCCAAAATAAATATTTCTGTGCAAAGTCCAAAAAGCTCCAAGCAAACGAGTCGTTCTACAATTTCCTTTTGATTAATTTTTTTTTTCATTTTCGACCCTTGATTGTTTGTATTGGCAACCTGAATAGAGAATCATATTTTTAACTTTGATAGTTTGCAACTTAATTTGCTGGCCTTAGTTAAGGATTTTGCTAAATTGATGCTTGAAATCTTGAAAATAATAAATAAAATTTGAACATAAATTATGCTAATTATATATAATTGAATGATTCTTTTAAACTCTTTCTGTTAATCCTTAATTTTAAAAATTATAGTAAGAGAAAAATAATCTTAGTAAGGAAAAAAGCATGTAGGATTATTAATTAACTAATCAATGCTTTTAGAAATTAGCTTTGTATACAAAAATGAGCTCAGTAGAAAACAAATTCTTCTAAAAAAAAAACTTAATAGAAAACAAATTATATTTACAACAACAAATATATTTTAATTTGTATCATTGAATAGATAATTTTGTTTGTTTTATCTAATAAAATAATTAAATAATTTATAATTTTGAAATAAAATTAGTTATTTTGTTTTGTGTAAATTTTATTTAGGAGGTTAACTACTAACCCCTTAACTTAACAGTTAAGTCCCTCTTAGTATATTTTTGTTAATCTCCCTCCTCCCTAAGTTAAAGGGGGTGAAAGGATGGTGAAAATTAAAAAAAAAAAAATTATTTCTTATATTGTATTAGCATTAATATAAATAATATAAAATTAAACATCATAAGAAATAAATAAATAATATTAATATAATAATTATTAATAATATGAAATGAATCTAAATATTATTAAAATAATAATTTTAATATTATAAAATTTTATTAATATAATAATTATGACTAATATATCAAAATTATTAATCTAATAAAATAATTATTATAAAAGTGATATTAATATATTAATAAAAATATTACTGATGTAGTAAATTATTTATAATATATAAATATTATAACAATATATTATAACGGTATCAAAATATTATTATGAAAATAATTGTAATTTTTTTTGTCATATTATAACAGGGGTGGAAGGAGTTGAAATAATGACACAAAGTCTTTGGTTATATACGCAAGCTATCAAATAAAGCTTAGAGTATAAAAATAATTATAATTGTCTTATCATTATTAAAATTATTAAATAATATCAACTAAATAAATATAAATAATTATATTATTAATATTATATTTTTAATAATATAAAATACACTTAAGAATACTAAATGTAGTTAATTATTATTTTTATAATATTTTATTATTCTTTTTTATCTTTCGTAATTATTAGATCTTTATTATTACTCGTATAACTATTAATCCCTATTCTTTTAAGTAGGTACCAAATGTAACCTAAAAAGTTAAGAAATCATTAACTTGCTATATCAGGGTGATACAGAAAAGTCAATCATTGGTCCATTCGATTGAGATTGAAGTCAGTTCGGACAAACGAATGCCATTTTCTATTCAAACAGCAATGCATGTCTGCTCCTTCCTTCGCACTTTTATCATTCATAGAATAATCATAAATTAATACAAATCATAGAATTGCAAAGAAAATTCCCAGGTAGAGGAATATTAAAAGGGCTGGTCAATGAATGGAAACGTTCGCTGAATTAATTCCCAAAGCGCGCATTATTGACAGGCTATTCTATAAATTATAGTCAAGTAAGAATATTAATAAGGATGAAATATAAAAAATATTTAATATTTTATTAGAGATGTAAACATGATAAATAATTGAAATATATATATATTTTTAAAAAAGTGACAGATACTCTGAAATGAAGAAAATAAACATTTTATTTCTTAATATATTTGCCTAAAATTTTTGCACATAAACTAAAATTTTATTTAATAAGTAATACTAAATAAGTAAAAGACTGTATTACTTTTAACTAATTATCATAAAAATTATTATACACTTTAAAAATAAATTATTACTACTCCATTTCAATATAAATGTCACTTTTTGAAAAAAGAAAATTTTCATTTATCTGTCATTTTTATGTATTCAATAAAAGATTAACTATTTTTTTTTCTTTTTTTAATCCTTAAGATAACTTTATCAACATTTATTAATTTTTTTTCAAAGTTTTAAAGTATTAATTCGTAAACCAAGAACAAATCTTCCATATTGTTTTTTTTTTTGTTTTCCAATATTTATTAATGATAGTTTGCAGTTGAAATGTAGATTATAAATTTAGTTTTACTCATCAATTTTTTTAACATATATTCAAGAAATAAAATGAAGAATAGTCAAGAATCCCTTGATTTAAAATCCAATATGTGGCGGGAATGGAAAATTTCGAATAAGAAAATTTAAAATATTTAAACTGAAAATTTTGGTGTTAAAAAATTCAATTTTGATCAAAAAATTAAAAATTTTTGAGGAAGTGCCTGAGTTAATGTAGTGCTCTTAGAGTAACATAAAATTGTGAAATAAATGTGCCATAATTGTTTTTATAGTAATTAACTACTCCTTCAGTCTCATAATAAATGTCGTTTAAGTTTTTTGCACATATATTAAAAATTATATTTAATAGATGTTATTACATAAGTAAAAGACTATATTACCTTTAAATAATTATTTTTATAAATTATTGTGCACTCTAAAAGGAAATAATTATTATAAAAGAGAAAAAATGTAGAATTGAAAAAAATAATTACTCTCTCTGTTTCATAATAGATGTCGTTTAAGTTTTTACACATATATTAAGGATTGTATTTAATATGTGTTATTACATATAAAAAGAACTATGTTACCAATAATTAATTATTTTTATAAATTATTGTGCACTCTAAAAAGAAATAATTATTATGAAAGAGATAAGGGGTAGAGTTGAAAAAATTAATTAATATTCATTGATAATAGTAAAATGTCAAGTATTATGAAATAAAATTTTTTCTCTAAAACGACATCTATTTTGAAACGAAAGAAGTAACATTCATAGATAATTGTAAAAAGTCAAGTATTATGGGAGAAAAAATTCTCTCTAAAATGACATATAATTTGGGATGGAGGGAGTAATTAATTTTGAATTTATTAATATTGGAGAACTATAGTCTTATTTGTCTATATTTATGTCTCTAAAACACTTTTTTAATCCTTATGAAACTCTCAAAAAATGACACTTACTCTAGAACGGAGGGAGAATTATGAAGAAAGAAAAGGATGGAATTGAAAAAAAATGATTAATATTTATGTATAATTGTAAAATGTTATATATTAAGAAACAAACACTCTTATTTTAAACGACATACATTAAGGACTAAAGAGAGTAATTTATATACCAACTCTAACTGTTACCAATTACTAGGTATTATAAACAATTAAATTAATTTAAATTATATAGTGAAAGATTTAATAATATCGTTAAATAATGTTAAGGAACAAATATGATACGTGATAGTTATTTTTTATTTTATTAGTTGTGAGTGATTGTTATTTTTTATTTTATTGGTTGTAAGTATTGGAACAATTAATCTTTATTTAATCTAAGAGTGAATTATTAATTATGACGTCATAATATAATAACATAAAAAATATTATAATATTTCACCATTAATTAAGGCTAATAATTAAAAGCTAAACCAAATACTATAATCTAATAGCAGACCACATATTTAGGTTGGGTGAATTTTATAATGTTTAATATTACGATGATATAATCAATTAATATATAATTAATTTCAATTGATATAATATAATAATTCTTCAATTCAATAAAAAATAGTGGCTACAAACCTGCACAAAAATATTTTTAAATTTAAAAATTTTATATTTGTTATATATATATATTTTTGATGTGAGATTGATTCTTCACACAACTTAAATTACTATTGATTAATGAACAAGTTCAATTGTTAGATCAAATGTTTATGTTGCAATTGGTGGATGACTTCTACATCAAATATCAAGTATGAATTGTTTGTCTTTGCCAAGTCAACCAGTGGATTAATCTAATTTCAGGTTCTGAAATTTTCTACTTTCTAACTAAACAAGCATGAGATTTAAGAAATTATTTCTAAATGACTTTTATATTAAATTAATTTACAAATATAATACATTTAGTTTAAAAGTTTAAAAGTATGGACCATAATTGTAAATGTGTGGATAGTTTGGATGTTTAGAACGTTAGGCCAAAAAACTTCACAAAATTAATGATTTAAAAAATCTAAAAGTATGTGTGTGTTTGCAATTATAACTCAAACTTATAAATTTTACAATTGAGATCCACTTTTAAATTTTAGTAACAATTATAGCCAAATTATAAAATTAAGAGAAAATTAGTATGCTTATTATCTATTTATTAATTAATTTTTATTAATTAAGTATCAATTATAGCTTAATTACTATTTAATCAATTAAATATCAATTAATTATAACCTAATAAATACACTTTTTTCTCCAAAAACTATACTGTTCATTTATATGAAACATAGTTTTATTGGTATTCAATTTATGTCATTCAACATTGTATTGTAGTTTATATTATTTTTATGAATTAGTTAGAGAAATAATTTTTAGATTAATTTAATAATTTAAATATATGATTTTTAAAATTTTATTTTTAAATATTTATCATTAAGAAATAATACTTACATAATAAATTATAACTCTAACGGAAAATAAAATAAAAGAAAAGGATGCAATTAATTAAAAGGAAAATAGTTTGCAAAGGGGGGAAGGACTGAGGGTTTTAAAGTTTTTCGAGGCATTTTTTTCTGTCTTTCTTGGATTTTTTTTAATGTTTTCCTTTATAGTTAGTTCTATATATAGAAAAGGAGAGATTATGTTGGATTCTTTTATCTCTTTAATCCAATGTCGCTTTCATCTGATTAGTGAAGTATTTTCCATCTAAATTGAGAAAATAAGAGCTATTCTTCATTTTTTAACTAATGATATTTTTCTGTTGTGAAAAACTAATAATGATTTTTTCAGTATCTTACTCTTATTGATTGAAATCCTTTCTCATCCCTTCAAACTTCCAAATAAAAATGCTTAGGCGTTATGATGGAGGTTAATTCATGGATTTAAGAATTTTTGCATGAACAGCCCACCTAAAGGAGAAATTTCTCTTGTTCATGACATCTAGAATCTTATTTCAGATAACATCTTGAAGCTTTCCATGGAATCGGAGGACAAGCCGCCCGTCAAGACTCGGCCGAAAACAATCAGCCCAGGAGTCATGATAGTAGGTGCCTAAAATGTTTCTGGCCCAACTCTAACCCTCAGATTCTCTTCTCTTATTTCCACCTCTGTTTCGTTTGAACATTTATAGCTCAATATCTCCTAGCTCTCTGTTCATTTTGGAATTGAAATCACCTATTTTGTTACGTAGAAATTTTTATTTCTCTGTCCTTTCAAGATAAATTTATTTTTATTTTTATATAACTTAAAAAAATATAATTAAACTAATTAGTTTTATCTACATATTTTTAATATATCTTTACATTAAATAGAGTAATTCATATTATTCTAGCTATAATTAAATAATTGTAATTCATATTCATTGATAACAAGATATTAAATAGAGATAAATTAAAAAATTAATGACATTTAAAAGAAAAATATACTATAATTTAAGAGAACTGAAAAACTAAAGTATATCTATTCAGTGGCCGTAGCAACATTCCTTTTTTTTTTTTTTTTTTAAAGCAGCAACAAAATGGGCAGATCGATACTGCATTATACAAATATGAAATCACAACTTGAGCAGACGTGGAGTGGACATCGAAATTAATTATGGATAGAGTCGATGAATTGACTTAACATATTTATTGTGAGGGACTGGCAGTGGCTTTAAAAGTAATGAAATGGGTAATTGTTTAACTAACAAAAAATTAGATTGTCTGACATGTATAAAAAATTACATAACCTAATTTCTAAGATCAATATATATATATATATATATAGAATTTCATCAAATAAGTGGAAGTCCTGAAGATAATTTTAGCAAAATCAAGCTTACAAGAAAATGAATTTTGAATTCAAACAATAGAATTATGGTGATTGGGTTAATGCAAATTCAACTATTAAAGTTTATTACATGCTTCTTTCATTTCATAATATTTATCGTTTAAAAAAAATTTATTTTAATATAATTATCATTCTATATTAATTAATTATTTTTTAAATTTATTTTTATTATTATCTCATTTATTTTTTTTAATTACATATTTTTTATTATTATTAATATAAAATTTTAATTGAAAATAATTAAAAATATATTAATTAATATTAATTTAAATTATTTTTTAATTAATTACTTTGTTAATTAAGATGCACGACTCTAAAAAGACACGGAATCGGAAGGAATATTTATCACCATCGATGGCCAAACCAATAATTCAACACTGCTTCTCCTCATGTTTTCATCTAAATACTTATAATTATGCCAACAATGTCACGCAGTCGGACTCAAGTACTCCACCACTCAATTTGGATCCTTAGCTTCACGTATTATTATTATTATTATTATTATTAGTTCATCTGTTTTCATATTATAAGCCATATTTTCTATTTTAAAAATTTCAAAAAAATATGACACTTTCTATATTTAAATGTTAATTTAATTATAAATTTTTAAATTTATTTTTTAATTAATTTATCAAATATATCTACATAATTGCTTGATATTAGAATTTTCTATATTTCTTTCTTTTATCCTTTCAATATTTTGTGATTAATAAGATTTTACTAAAAATGAAAACTCATCTTATATATTTCTAATTTTAAATAAATGAAAATATTTTTTTTACTGAATTTCATAAAATTTAATGCACTATAAGAAATATTATGAAATGACATTTTAGTAAAAAAAAGTAATTATTAACTAACAAAATCTAATTGTTTTAATTTTTATGTAAAAAAAAGGCCTATAATATTGAAACAAAGAGATTATTATTATTATTATTACTGATACAGTAGAATTTCTAGATTTTATTATTTGAATCAATTCAAATAAATTATTGATATTAAATTAACAAATTCATAAAACACAATTATTTTTAAATAATTTTCAACAGATTCAAATGCGTAAGCAACCTGACTATTTCTCCAGCAGCTAAAGGTTTAATTTCATGCAATACCAAAATTCCATGACTGGTAGATTGGAAAGTCAAAACATTTTTTTGTAGTTGGAGCGTGTGGCACCTAATTGAAACTAGAAAATATAATTCAGTATATTTGTTATATTTCATGTTTAGAACATTTTCAATAATTCTCTTTAAAATAAAGAATATATTTTAGATAATAAAAAATACCTTAAAAATTTGTAAATATAAAGAGTAAATAAATTTATTTAAGTCAAATGGACCCTTTATATTTTATTTTTATTTTATTTTATCTTATACAAGTGTTTAATATTAATTTTTTGAATATTATGAAAAAAGAGAGAAAAAAGTTTTTCAAGAAAGATAGTCAATAGAAAACAAGATAACAATTATTAATATTTATGAAAAATTGAATTGTATTAATTACATTTTGTATAGAAAATAAATTTTCTACTCCCTCTGTCATATAATATATGTCGTTTAAAATTTTTGCACATATATTAAAAATTGTATTTAATAGATATTTTTACTTAAGTAAAAAACTATATTACTTTTAATTAATTATTTTTATAAATTATTGTGTACTGTAAAAAAAATAATTATTATGAAAGTGAAAAAAATAATTATTGTGGGGATTTGTTCATGCAGTAGAAAAGATTGAAGAAAGGTTCAAAAAGTGGGGATTTGTTAATTTCCAATATTGAAATTCTAATTGATCATCGCAATCATGAGATGGTTTCTATAAATATCTTTCCCCTAATCTTTTACGCTCTTCTAACGTCCACTGGTCTTGTTAACCTATTAAATACCTTTCACATAAAGAAATGTGTCAAGCACGCGCACCTCTCTCTCTATATATTTCTTGAAAAAAAGTTCGTTGACTGAAAAGGATAGGCAATGACTTTTGAATGCGTAAGTGGAGTCCACTACCTGCGCAAACTACACGTTAGATTGGATGTCCACATTGCCATTCGATAAAATTTTGCATCTCTTCAATTGAATTGACCGTCAGAGTTTACTTCAATTTTTTAAATTTAATTTTTAAATATAATAAATATTTTTAAATACAATTAAAATATCATTAAAATCATTAAAAATTCTACAACTCATCAGTTTATCAAAATTTACCCTTATCATAAATATCAAAAAAATTAATTGTTAACTGGCAAGTTGATAATAAAATTTTTATTCTTATTTAAATTAAAATTTATATATTAATTAATTATAAATAATTTTTTCTATTTGAAAAATAACCTTTTATAATATTTTATTTTTCATTGATTTTAATTATATTAAATTTTTTAAAATGGTATGATATTTTTAAAAAAATTAATAAAATAAAATAACAACTTACACATAATAAAAAAATTATCTAACATAATTTCTAAAATTATATATAAAATTATAAAATAAAAAGAAACATAAAAGATATTTAGATTCAAAACTGGACTTGGCTTACACATAAATCCAGCTATACTTTAGTCCTAAAGATATAACTATTCTAATTGGACTTTGAAATAAATAAAAAATTGAGATAAAAAATATGAGGGTCCCTAATCGGACTTGATTTAAAAAAGAAAAAATCGAGGTACGATTTAGTCCTAAAGATATAAGGGTTGCTAACTGGATTGACTTTAAAAAAAAAAAAAAGAGCTATAATTTTGTTGTAATTGGATTTAATTTGAATTCGTGATTCTATGATTCATTTACTATTCAACTTCTAGGTAATATATAAATATTAAAATCCAAATAGAAAAAGGATTGTGGTAAGTCTTTGAAAGCTACTTTGAAATGGCCATTGAATGCAACGGAGAAGATGCGCATTGAACCATTCAAACTGAAGGTGATGAGTAGAATAAGTGCAGATGGGCAAAGACCATTGAAGGTCAAGAGTAGAATAAGTGCAGATGGGCAAAGACCTTTGATTGCATCACGAGTAATTGATGAATTTCTATTTCCCAAAATCAAAATATATATTACTACTGAATTAGGATTCAAGAATGTACAATGATCCAATGAGCTACATAAATTTCATTTCTCTTGTTTTCCATATAGTTACAGGCATCACCCTTGCCAGCGCTCTTTCCTGTTATAACAGAGGAAACTTCACAACCGATAGTACCTACGCCGAAAACCGTGCTCTCATCCTCTCTTCTTTGGCTTCAAACGTCACAGCAAATGGCGGTTTCTACACCGCTATAGTAGGCCAAGGCACAGACAAAGTTTATGGTCTGGTGAATTGCAGAGGGGACTCTTCATCAGAAGCTTGCTCCAATTGTGTCAATAGTGCCGCTGCAGATATGATTCAAAATTGTCCTAACCAGAAAGAAGCTATTACATGGGGTACTGGGGATCCTCCTTGCTTCATACACTATGCAAATCGCTCATTTTTTGGATTATTGGAATTACAGCCTACCTTTGCTGGCTATAATATTAATAACATCACATCCGATATGTTTGAGTTTGATCAGATATGGAGCAGTTTGACACAACACCTAGCGACAAAAGCTGCCATGGGCTCTTCTAAGATCAAGTTTGCAACTGAAGAAGCAGACTTAACAGGCTTGCAAAAAATATATGCATTAATGCAGTGCACTCCAGACATTTCCCAGAGCGATTGCAGCTACTGCTTTCGAAGCGCAGCGGCACATTATTTTGATTGTTGCAGAGGGAAGCAAGGAGGTTATGTTCACAAACCTAACTGTATTTTCCGATGGGATCTTTATTCATTCTACAATTCTACTGCTAATGGGCCAGCTTTATCTCCGACTCCGTCTCCGTCTCCTCCGCCACCTCCAAGTATTTCTATACCCTCACCTGCCAATAATACACTACTAGGAAAAGGTAATCCTGTGTATCAGTTAGTAATTTGCAGCAGTAGTCACTCAACTATATTCATAATTAATCAATCAATCTATATATATTTATAAAATTTTAATATTATAAATTATACTAAATAATTTTTTTTATTCATGTATCAAGTAATTGTTTTATTTTATTAATTTTTTTAATAAATATTATTTCATAATTAATTAGTATATACAATTTTAACATGAACGCCACAGTAAAATTATAATACATATATCACACAAGTTAATTTTATAGCCTAATATTTTTTATTTAGAATCACTTTTTAGAAAAGTATACATTTAAGTAAGTAATTCTATGAATGTAAGATTATTATATTTATTTGAAAATAAGATTTCTTTTAGGATGTTTGTATATTTTGTTTATACATAGAAATTCAAAGAAATTAATTCAAAAAAATAATTTAAATTGTCATTATACTTCAAATATAATATAATTAAATTAATTCAAATTATTGTTATATACTTCTAATATAATTTTAATAAAATAATTTAGATTATTATCATACCTCTAACATATAATTGCATCTTTATTTAAAAACTATACTAAAAAATATCTTTTTATATAATAAAATTTATCATTAGGGATGAACATAAAATAGGCTAAATAAAAAAAATTGATCAAATCGAATCGATTTGATTTTTTAATTTATTTTAAATATTGATGTGATGGATTCCAAATTTTAAATGGTTGATGTGTCAAGTTATTTAATATTTATTAAAAATGATATATCAAATAAAGAGAGCAAACTTTCTTTACTGTTTTATATATATATATAGATATATACACTAGTTGAGAACTTTTGTACTGTGCATTATGATTATAATAATAAATTTAATATTTATTTTTATTAAATACTTAGTTAAAGATTTGAATCATTAAAGTTAATATATAAATAATAATTAAAAATTTATTATTGTTTTCATAATAATATTATTTTATAAAGAATTATTATCTAATTAGACATTTACAAGTAAATAAAATAATAAAAATAAAATTATAATCAAATAAATTTAATTAATTTAATAAAATTCATAGTTTTATTTTTTTTTCTTTTGTTGGTTATTTTTATCTCTTTAGTTCTTTTAATTTTTTATTATATAAGAAACAAAATATTTATTTTTTTTATCTTGTTAGTTCTTTTAATCTTTTATTATATAAAAAATGAAACAATTATTTCTATTAAAGCCCTAAAGAGGAAAAATGTGAAAACTTGCTATATTGTTAAAATTTATAAATTATTTATGCAAAAAACTTCCTATACTATTGAATTTTCTAAATTATTTTTATGTGAAGAACTTTTTATATTGTTAAACTTTTCATATTTTCCTTTGATTAATTGAGGAAACTAAATATTTTATTGCTAGCTTGTTTATTTAATGAAAAATAAAAATATATTATATTATCACTTGCCAAAAATATCATGTTGCTAATACAATTACTTGACAGTGGCAAATGCTCATCTAAAATTAAATTTGGAATGAAAATTAATTATAAATATTGATTAGATTAGATACTTATATGAAGTGTTTGATGGTTCAAAATTTAATATTTTTATTTAGAATTATTTTTTGGAAAAGTAAATTTTTTTATAACTAATTATAAAAATATAAAATTTTTGTGTTTGGTTTGATATAAGATTTTTTTTGGAATGTATAATTAATGTTATTTTATTTGTACATAGAAAATTTTAAGAAAATTAATTTAGATTATTACGATATTCCTAATATGACTCAAAGAAATTAATAAAAATAATACCAAAAAAACATGTGTTAATGAAATTTATAATCGTTATCAATCAATATGAAATATACTTGGGTGATCACTGATACAATTGTCCAAGTTTGTTTTAACTCATACCTTCTGAGAATGGATTTATGGCCTGGGGCAGGGAATCGAAGCATTTCTGGTCGTACTGTTGTAATGATCGTTGTCCCTTCAATTATCGTCATGGCACTTGTTTGTATGATTTGCACCCTTTTCCAATATAGGAAGCCAAAGGAGGACAACACCGGTACCTAATTTTTCTTCTTAGTTACTTTGTTATTGCATAGCGTTCACTAAGGTTGTCATTTCTAATTGATCTTGCTCTGTACCAATTGCCAAATATAATTTCAATATGATAAAATGATTATTCAAATTCAGTTTATATTTCTTGCATGAATTATTAATATGATTACTTCAGCATGTGAAGATATGGAAGAAACTAGTACTAGCGAAGAATGCCAACAATTCAACTATGCGACAATTAGACTTGCAACAGATGACTTCTCTGACAATAATAAGCTTGGACAAGGAGGATTTGGTGTTGTTTACAAGGTAATTTCATACAATAAATAAGGAAAAGAATATCAATTGCCTGGAAAAAAAAAATGATTCCATGATTCATACAGATGAGCATTATTATTATTATTTTTCTTTTCTATGGGATCAGGGTCTACTTCCAAATGGACAAAGAGTAGCTGTAAAGAGGTCGCTAAGAGGCTCAAGGCAAGGAGGAGAAGCTGAATTTAAGAATGAGGTCAAGTTAGTTGCTAGGCTTCAGCATAGGAATCTGGTTAGACTTTTGGGTTTCTGCTATGAAAGAAAGGAACGGCTTCTCATATATGAATTTGTGCCAAATTCAAGTCTTGACCATTTCATCTTTGGTAGTACTACTTATTTCTGAATTCTTCTTAGCTCATTAATGTTATCTAAAATATTGCACACATTTAAAAAAAAAGCAATGAGTATTTTTTTCATTTATCAGAGTCCAATGCCGTACGTGATCATAACTTCTTTGATTTGTAGATCAAGGTAGACGTTTATTGTTGAATTGGAACACGCGCCTCAAGATCATAGTTGGCATAGCTCGAGGAATGCTTTATCTTCATGAAGATTCTCAGCTTCGGATTATTCATCGTGATTTGAAAGTTGACAATATTCTGCTAGATGATGATATGAATCCTAAAATTTCAGATTTTGGAACTGCCAAATTGTTCGCAATAGATCAATCTCAAGATACTACTAGTAGAATTATGGGAACCTTGTAAGTATACATCATCTGCAGTCTACACTTACAATTGTTATTTGTTAATGTCATTAATAAAAATAAAGAAAAAGTATGAAAAAAAATATCTTATGGTTTAGTCATTTTTTTTATTTAGCACATAAAATTTAATCTATATCAAAATATATCAAATGATATCTTATGATATATGTCGTTAATCACATAAGTAATAAAATATATAACAAGATCCAAAATGCCGATATTAGTATGATAACATGGTGTAACACATTAGTTGGTGAGACTCAACTTGACATATCAACTAACACATCATTAAATTTTTTTTAGTATAGTCTAGTATTTTTTTTTATTTAGATTTTAAATTTTTAATTTATGTCAATATAATATCATGTGTTATTCATTGTTAATTAAATGAGGAGTAAATTGCCTAACACTATTTATAATGTTGATGTGATATAAATTATATTTATATAAAGAGTTGAAAGTTATATTTTAAAACAATGAGTTTTGATCTTTAATTTTAAATTTCAAAAATTTAAAAAGAAAACAAAAAGCAATTGTCGTAGGCATAAAACAAAAAGTAGCTTAAAATTCAGTCTTAGTATTGATTAAAAAAAAAAAGGAATATCATCATTTTGATATAGTATTATTAATTGATTTTAATATATATAGATTTTATTTGATTTTCATCTTAAAAAATGGATTGATGAAAATGATGAGATATAGTGATTTATTATTGGATTTTGAGTTATTAAATGTAATTTGATTTTGATTTATTTTTAACATATATATAAAAATATAATTTTAAAAATTTAAACTTTGAAGTCATTTTAGCACATTAACGTCATAAATAGTATTAGTCGAAATTACCACTCATCTAACTAATGACACATGACACAAAGAAATATATGACAAGATTAAAATCTTAGATCTAAATAAAAAAAGTTAAACTAAATGATATTTTTCATATTTTTATTTTTTTATAAATATGATGTATCATCTAATTTCGCCAGCTGATGCATTAAATCACGTTATTATGCGACATCAACATTTTATACTATATATGATTAACAATGTACATTACAAATATTTTGATACAAACTATTTCAGAGATCAAATAAAAAAAGTCAAATCATAAAGTAATTTTCTATAATTTTCTCAAAAAATGAAGGCTTTTAATGACCGATATTAACATATCCTACAAATATGAAAGAGTTAGCAGTTTCATTTGTGTACAATCATGATGTATTTAGTATTATTATAACTAAAATCAATTTTTTTTTTCTTTTTTGAGTTCAGTGGCTACATGGCTCCAGAATATGCAATGCATGGTGCTGTCTCAATGAAGTCTGATGTTTTTAGCTTTGGCATGATAATTTTGGAGATGATCATTGGTCAAAAGAACAGTAATTTCCATAATGGAGAAGAGGAAGAGAACCTTTTATATTATGTAAGTAATATCTTCTCTTTCTTTAATTTGACTATGATTAGGATTTAAACTTGAAATCTCATAATTTTAAGGATGGCTTTAAAGCTAAAAATCACATGCGTGCAATTTTTTTTCCCCAATTTTCATAGGCATGGAATAATTGGAATGAAGGGACTGTTTCAAATATCATAGATCCTGTTTTGATTGGAGTTGCTCCCACAAGTGAAATTTTGAGATGTATTCACATTGGATTGTTATGCCTACAAGAAGATGCAGCGAAAAGACCAACCATGGGTTCGGTGGTTCTCATGCTCCATAGCTACTCTACTATTCTTCCTGCACCATCAAGACCTGCGTATGTTTTGTACAGTTCCATGAAGCAACAAACGTTATCTTCATCCTCATCAGCTCTGAATAATTTAGAATCAATTCTACCAAATCAAAGCAAAAGTCGCAATGTCCAACGCTCAGTTAATCAAGTCTCAATTACAGAGCCAGGACCTCGATGAAATTTGAGGGGCTATAAATAAGGCAGTAAATTTCGGTGCCTCCCCCCCGGAAATGAATTCCTTGAAAAAAATAAAAAACTCTAATTTGGTTCTGGTACTCACTGTACTTTGAGCAGTTTAAAACATGGTACTGAGAAATGTTGCTAAAAAAGTTTTTATTATTTCTCTATATCTGTTACAATGTACAAGTGAATGAATTTATATGCGAATTCCTACTTAAATTCCAAGTAATGCAAACCTACTTTAACTAACTTTACATAATATCCTATAACTAACTCTGCAAAAAGCATAAAAAGTGGTGATGGGTATCGTGTGTCAGTAAAGGGCACTTGTTGAAACTTCTAATCCAGCTTTCATCCACACGAGTACCTTTTTGCATCTCTCCAACATCACTTGCAGCAGCAACCGTAAGTTGGTGTTTTATGGACTTCAATCAAACCCAACTTGGAACCTAACATTTGAAATTGTGAACAATTTAATGATTTGTAAAGATGTCTGCTGGTTGTTGTGAGGAAGAAATGTGATGAAGTGTGACCAAACCTTTTTTTGTATTGTTCTCTCAGCAAATGACAGTCAATGTCAAGGTGTTTTATTCTTTCATGGAAGATTGGATTAGCTGAAATGTAAATTGCAGCTTTATTGTCACATTATAAGGGAATGGGAAGAGAAACTTTAATGCCAAAATCTATGAGTATATAGAATATCCATTGTAGCTCGCAAACTGTGGAGGCTAGACTTCGATACTTTACTTCTGCAGATGATCGTGAGACAGTGTTTTGCTTCTTTGTCTTCCATGAAATAAGTGAACAGCCAAGATAGATACAAAATCCCGTAAGTGACCGTCTAGTTTCGATGCAAGATGGCCAGTCAACATCACAATAAGCCTCTAACTGAGTTGTACTTGTACTGGAGTAGAACAATCCTTTGCAGGGGCTACCCTTGAGGTATCGAAGTAGGTGCATTGATGCATCCCAGTGAGATTGACATGGAGAACCAACAAATTGACTTAATTACTAGACAATGTAAGTGATATCAGGTCTGGTAATGTTTAAATACAACAATTTGTCAATGAGTCTTCGAAACTTATTTGGATCATTGAAAGGTTGCCCCTAATTAGTAGTTAGTTTAAGCCCTTTTGTTGCAGAAGTTGAGGCTGGTTTGGCTCCAAGCATCCTTTTGTCTGAGAGTTTATCCAGCAAGCACTTCCTTTGATTTATAGTAGTGCCATAAGGTCCTCTTGCAATTTCCAACCTGAGAAAGCACTTAAACATATTTGAGGTCTTTATTAGTAAACAGTATCCAAATAATGCTTAACTGAAGCAATTTTGGTCTCAGTATCTCCTATGATTAACACATCATCAATGTACTCTAAGAAAGCCAAAAAAAAAAGTTAGGAGTTTGTTTAATGAAGAGACAATTGTCATGAATGGATTGTCTAAAACCAAAATGTTGTCGTTTATGACATAGCTGCGTATTCCACTGCCTAGAGGCTTGCTTAAGTCCATACAGTGATTTCCTTAATTTGTAGACTCGCCCTGGTTGACATTCAGCATACCCCTCAGGTGGAATCATATATACTTCCTAATTTAGGTTTCCATGCAAAAATGCATTATTAATATCTAGCTGATGGATAGGCCGAGATTTAACAGTTACAAAAGCCAAGAAAATTCTCATTGTGACTAATTTAGCCACTGATGAAAAGCTATCCAAATAGTCTATGCCCTCAACTTGATGACAACCTTTGGCCACTAGCCTGGCCTTGTATCTATCTATGGTCCCTTCTAGTTTTAATTTCAGCTTGTAAACCCATTTGGAGCATATGGCTTTCCTGCCTGCTGGCAAAGTAGTTAAATCCCATGCATGGTTCTTCTTCAATGCTACTATTTCTGTGTTCATGGCCTCAACCCATTCAACACTAGTACTAGCTTGCTTGTAAGTTACTGGTTCTTTAATACTTGACACATTAGTAAAAAATGACATGTATGATGTAGATACATATGGTGGCTTTATGAAAGGAAATGTTTGAGGTGTGTGGCGTAAAGATTTGGGTTAGTTATGTGACTGACTAATCATAGCAGTAGAGGCATTGTTAGTAACATAATCACTCAACCATATAGGTTTAGTTCTAATTCTAGCACTATTCCTAGTTACTGAAGGTGTACCAGTGGGTCTGTGATGTTATAATGTTTCAAGGGTTTGAGATGATGGATTTGCTAGATCAGAATCAAGCAAAGTTAAGTCTTATTCTTGACTGTTATGTGTTAGCTCAATGTTGGGTTATGTATCTAGTATCGGTAAGGAAAAACATATGGGACTTCATATGTGAATTTAGAATTAGCAAAAGAAAACACTGTTTCATGAAATATTACATCTTTTGAAATAGATACTTTATGTGTATCCAAATCATAGACTTTAAAAGGCCTTTAACCAGGGCTACATCTAATAAACACACACCTATAAGACCTTGGTTCAAATTTGTACCTGTGGGGATTTATGTTTATTACAAAACATTGGCGTCCAAATGTTTTAAAGGTTGTATAATCAGGTGTTTTATGGAACAAAAGTTCAAAAAGGAGTTTTCCATACCATAATTTCAGTGGGAAGTCTGTTAATTATATGTGTTGCCGTAAGTATGGAATGACACCAAAATTTCTTAGGCAAGTTTGACTGGTGCATGAGAGCTCTAGCAACTTGCAAAAGTTGTTTGTGCTTTCTTTCTATTACACCATTTTGTTAGGGTGTATAAATGCATGTTTTCTGGTGAATTATACCATTTTGTGAAAGGTATATATGGAATTCATGATTCACAAATTCTGAACCATTGTCAGTTCTGATGGTTTTGACCTTTTTATCAAACTGGTTTTGGATTAAATTACATAAGTGAATGAACATTGTTAATATTTGTTGTTTGGTTTTCATGAGGTTTGTCCTGGTTGCCCTGGAATAATCATCCACAATGGTAAGTACATAGTGTGCTCCATCTAAAGAAGGTTCTTTATAGGGCCCTCATAGATCTAAATGCAATAATTCAAAGGGTTGAGTAGTGGTTTTGGTACTGGTATGAAAGGGTAACCTGGATTGCTTTGCCTTGTAACATATTTCATACCCCATTAAGCTGTGAACATCCAAATTAGCAAGAACATCAATACACTTTCATGCCTTTTGTGAGGCATGTCCTAAACAGTTTGTGCCAAAATGAACAAACACCTTTTTCATTAACATCAACAGTACAAGCTTTAAAGGTATCATTGAAATTAATCGAATATTTACAGTGAGGACTCTCAAAACAAGTGTTATCTAGTATGCAAAGACTCCCTACAAGTTTCCTTATTGCCAAGACTTGGTTAGTATGCAAGTCCTGCAAAATGCAATGATCTAGGAAGAATATGTACTTTAATATGGTAGATTTAGTAAGCTTACCAACAGAGAGTAAGTTAAACTTAAAGCTAGGAACATATAAGACATTTGTGAGCAATAACTGGTCATTAAGTTATACGTTTCCAGTATGAATTATTTTTCTAATAGATCCATTAGGTAAGTGAATTGGCATAGGGGTTTTAGTGGGATTAAGTTTGTCAAACAAATTATCTTCATCACATATATGAGTTGATGCTCTTGTGTCAAGTATCCAAGTACCAGGTTCTAACAATTCAATAGTACTTGATGCTATATCTAAAGCATGAAAAAGTAAAAGAAGATTACCAACATAGTTTTTAAGGTTTGCAAAGTTCACAAGATTCCCATTTGGAGCTTTTCCTTTTATCAATTTCAGCAACTCCTGTTGAATGAGATTAGACAACTCATTCTTCTTATCAGCTTTCTTCTCTCCATATATCTCCAGTGTTGTATCCAGTGGTGTTTCTGCCATATTAGTTGAGATTTTTCCAACTCCTTTCTTTTCCTGGTCCTTTAAATCTTTATACTGGTCTGGGTACCGATGAATTTTGATGCAGCTTTCCTTCAAATGCCTTTCATGTTGCAACGCTTACAGTATTTGCTTTCTTTGTCTTTCTTGTTGGTGTTCTTCCTTGCGCCAGTCTTGTTCCCTCCATCTCTTTTCTGCAGTAAGTTTCTAATAGGTACCTTTGCAAATAAAGCACTTTCAAGAGATTCTCCATAGTTGATGTTCACGTCCCTTTATTTGTCAACTCTAAGAATCATTGAATAGGCTCAGTTGACTGATGGTAGAGGCTCCATGACCAAGATCTATTTTCTCACATGGTCATAACAGTCACTAAACCCCCATGAGAAATTGCATGAGTCTATTAAATGAATTTAAATCAGCAATCTGCTTTGCAGACCCACATGTGCAAATAGGAATAGACAATAAGCAAGTTAGTTCATCCCAAAGTTTCTTAAGCATAGTGTAATATTTTGCCATAGATTCACCCCTTGATTGATGGAGCTAATTTCCCTTTGGATCTGGTATAGTAAAGGACCATTGGTTTCACCAAATCTCTTTGAGATCTCGTCCCACAATTCCTTTGCAGTGGCTATGTAGAGAAAGGCCTCTGCAATGTCTTTTGAAATAGAATTCAAAAGCCAAGATGTCACCATGTAGTTTGCTCTTATCCACTGCTCATACTTTATTGTTCCTTCATCAGGTGGCTTCACCCTTCCATCAATGAAGCCCAACTTCATTTTTGCTCCGAGAGCTATCTTCATGGAACGACTCCATGTAAGGTAGTTGTTCCTAGTCAATGGAATTGTAACTAGAACCATCCCTAGAAGGTCAGAGCTGTGGAGAAAATATGTGTCTACATTTGAAATATGAGCCCCTTCTTTAGTGATTTCAGTTGTGACACCAACGCCACCAGAAGAGTTATCTTCTATCTCTTCCATAGTATAAGATTATGATTAAACAAGGTTATGAACCTGCTCTAATACCATGAATAGTTTAAAACATGCTACTGAGAAATGTTGCTGAAGAAGTTTTTATTATTTCTCTATATCTATTATAATGTACAAATGAATGAATTTACATATAAATCCCAACTTAACCTCTAAGTAATGCAAACTTTAAGTAACTTTATATAATATCTTATAACTAACTCTGCAAAAAGTATAAAAGTGGTGGTGGGCATCTTGTGTCAGTAAAGGGCATCTTGTTGCAGCTTCTAATCCAGCTTTCATCCACACGAGTAACTATTGCATCTCTCTAACATCGCTTGCAGCAGCAAACTGAATTTAATAGCTGTACATATTTAGAGAATGACATTATATTTTAGGCCTGATAGCAATAATAATAATAATAATAATCAACTTTGGACATGTTTGGTTTAGATTCTGATTTTGACTCCCTTTATTTTTTTTGTTGTTAAAATATGAAAATCAAATTCTCGTTAAATATACTATTTTTTTAATTTAATTTTTAAAGATAAAAATAAATTGTCAAGATCTGTAAAAATTATAAAAAGAGGTGTTGTGTATTTTTAACTTTTCAAGAAATGCTATTCAGTTTTCAAAAAACAAAAAAACAAAAATCAGAATAAAGAAAATACCAAACAGCTCATTAACTCTTTTAATAATTCTATCACGAATTTTCAATTTTGGCAAATTTCTATTTTTTTAACAATTGTATTACCAATTCAAATTTGAAACAAAAATAAACTTACAATTATTAATTTATCATTCCAAAATAAAAGGTATACTATATAGAAATTTAGTTGTATAAGTCAGCAAAAAAAGACGTAATAAATTTTCTAAATATACATATATTTCTTTGTTATTAATGATTTCAAGAAATTTAAATATCTTCATTTTTTTCATGGCTTAAAATATTTGATTCTATTTATGTTTTTTTATGTTACATCTTCTTTTTATGACATTTTTTTATCAACTTCTTCGGCATAATTCTGTCTAAATTTTGGGTCAAGCATAAAATTCTGTACATATAAAAATAATTCATAAAATAAAAAAATGTCAAAATTGCAAAAAAAAACCAAAATTGATGCATTTTCTTTTCCACTAAACTTCTATTTTATCGTAGTTTTTTCAAAATTTTTCCTTTATTCAATAAAAGAATATAAGTTTTTTTACTACAAACTAGATCACTAATTCTCATTGCTTTTAGAATCGGATTGAATCAAATCAAATAAAAAAAAAATCAGCTAAAGGTTGATTGGTTTAATTTTAAAAACCGGGCAATAAAAATCGGTGTAAATCAAAAAAATTGGTTAAAATTAGGAAAATCAACTAAAATAAAAATCAAATTAAATGGGTTCAATTTAAAACTAAGTTGTTTTATGAAAAATTTATTTTTTTTAAAATTATACTATTTTACTCAAAATGTAAATATTAAATATATTGTCCATTAGTTTATCATATTATACCTTTTTAATTTTTAAATATTTTATTTTAAAAAATTAATCTATTAAATCAAATTGATCAAATCAATTAAATCGACTAACCAACTAGTTCTATCTCTATCTCTGATTTGATTTTTAAAAACATTGTTACTTGTCCATGTTTGATTTTATTTTGAGAGATTGTGGGCACAACTCACAAAAATATGAAAAAATTGAAACTAGAACACTGTTTATCTTCCATAGCATCATTTTTTTTTTTTTTTTGAGAAGTTCATGGCATCACATTAGAAAAATTCTCTTAATGAAAAGCATTAACATCAATTTGATTGAGGAAGGAGGAAAAGTGCACAGGCAATACTAGCCCAATTGATTCAGTGCAATCACCTATTCTCTGGGCACGTGTAACAAGTTATTGGAATCTAACTTGAATACTTTTTTTTTCTTCTTCACAAAAGAAAAATTGCAAGTTTTGCCGTCATTGGGAGAAATGCCATAAAAGAATCTTAGTCCAAATACTAGAAAGTTGGAACCTCAAAATGATAGAAAATTGAAAAATCACTTGCAATATTTCTTTCACAAAAAAATTTTACAGTTTCATAAATATAAAAATATAAAGTTATAAGATATTTTTTTTATTATACTCTCTCTCACTTATATATATATATATATAGTTATTGTAATTTTTATCAATCTATAGTTACTGCATTTTTAACATTTAGATTAAAAGTATAACGGTTCTAATTGTAATTAATACTTATACTAAAAATTATAAAAATTTATTGTTCAGTTATAAAAATAGTAATCATCATAGTGACGTAATCATTAAAAATTCTTATATATATATATATATATATATATATATATATATATATATATATATATATATATATATATATATATAAAAATATTTCTGTCTCAATCAAAAAAGAAGCGAGCTCAATTTTTTTTTTTT